>JAZHYW010027628.1:0-273271 GCA_037355805.1 Ixodes ricinus
TCTGGTCATCTGTGCGTGCGGACTGCTCACTTGTAAAATGGCTACTTCACAGGCTAATGATTGTCAATTCCAGCACGACTTAGTGGTCGACAGCCGTCGAATTCTGTTTGAGCGCACAAATCGCCCTAGCATACCACTTTCAGGGGCATGGTATTCGTACATACTGTCATGGTGGTGGTTTCAAAGTTGGTACTATTGTAACGATACATTTTGCAAAGATAGTGCAGCTTCAATATAATTTATTGTCATCTTACGTACATTATCAAGGTACTGACATAATGTCTGCACAAATGACGCGAAAGATGGCATATATTTTGTTGTTTTTGAATGGTGCGCAATTGGGTTTATCTTTAGCGCTTTATATAAGCGCTGATTATATCAGTGATTGACGTACGAACGCTTTTGTTTTGTTTGTTGGAATATGTTGCACGTTGTTATTGTATTTGACAACCCATTACTTGTGTCTGTCTTATCTAAATAACATTGTTCTCGCATTTTAGCGTAGTTGTGCTAGATGCAAAACTTGAGCCTACTCTGATTTCACTGTCGTAGGGTGTTTCAAATAAACTCCGAAGAAATAGTCAGCATAGATGTGAATGTAATAAAGAATGCACAGAAGACAACAAAGCGTACAGAGAAATGGTTCGCATCGGAGACAAACGTGATAGCCGTTAAATAGACGCTAAAAGCACAAACAAAACTTTTCGAAGGCGCGTTTGGTATATCGGCATTGTAGAATGTGCAGGCGGATTTTGCGGACGTTTTTCGTGCTTTTAGAAAATAGTATTTTAAGGAGGTTATCAGTAAATAGTGCATACGCTGCGGCTCTGAGAACACCAATATATTTTGCTACGTAAGCAGGGTTGCCTTAAGATAGCGATGCAAATGAAAAAACCACAATATTTTGAAAAAACCCAACTGATTTCGGGTTTTAGTTTGTTGTAACATACTTAAATCTTCATATTTTATGTATGAAAAATACTTACCGACTATTGTTGCGAATAGTTTAATTTGCACTTTAAATCCTCTTTGGCAACCCAGAAAGTCATATATAGGAGCCATGTTTGTACTCGCGATTCTTCAAATTGCCACTTTGCCTGCCATCACAATTATTTTGAGAAGTGGGCCTTGCAATCTATCTCTCTAACGCAATTATTTGTAGCTTCAGTTAATCATAAAAATAATAACAAAAATATTAATTTAAACGCGAAGGAGTGCCGCCTTTACATATATCGTAATAATCTAACGTCAGAGGACATCCGCATTCGAAGCACGCGCTCATCTTGAGAGTGCCGATTCTCATAGTAGCATATGAATTTCGGTCCAGGAGATTATTTGGAGTCTTCATACTGAGCACTCAAATGCTGCTTCCGTAAAAATTTCACAAGCTTATTCCTTTATATCAGGAAACCCAGGTTTCTGTTATATAACAAAGTATCGGAAGAGTTATTGCGCTGTGTAGGTTGGGACACATTACATTTATAAATGTTTGCGCGCAGGCGACCTTCTGAGCGATCGCATTAAAATGTAACAGAGATCGAGGGGAGCCAAAGACAGGTGTAGTGATTGTCCTTGGTTTTTATTTTTCGCTTCCGTTCTTGAAACATGGAATTATGGTATTTTTTTAAATACAGCCTGTGAACGATAACCGATGCGAATCAAGAAATCTCTCCTTTGCGCGGGTTGTCACAGGTGCGTAAATGTTTTCTTCATAAAACACTGTTCCAAAAAATACAAAAGGTGGAGTAATGCGTATGTGATTTCATTTAACAGATTCGAAACTCTTTTTCGCGGATTCCAACATTTTCCATCTCAATCGCCGCTTTGCGCGTCGACATCTCCGCAACAATATATACAGGGTGTTCCTTTCTAAGCTTTACAGATTTCTCAGAAAAAAAAAAAACGCCATGAAAGTTACACTGATGAGGTTTGTGGAGGTGAGTTATACGGCCAGGGGACTTAGAGACGGCGCCAGCGGCGAGGCCTTCAGCGGAGCCATTTTACGTCCAAGTACTGTGTGGCGGCGGACAGACAGCAAGCCATGCGTCAGTCCTTTCTGAATATTGTCAGGTTGACTGAGCACTGCTCTACACAAAACGTTCGGTGTCGAAGTCAAAGTAAACAATTTTCGCACTAAACAAAAATTAAAAACAAAGCAGATTTCTTTTTTTATGCACTGGTGACCAAAGTTGCGATCATCTCATTACCAGTTGGCCGACCTCAACCCATCAGCGCGCGAAAGTCAGCCTGATAAACTTAGGAGCGGGAAATACTTACCTTGAAGGCTTTATATATCACTCGGACTCCTAAATATCGTCCCATAGTAGTTACCTCATCGTCGTGAACAGATGAGGACCTCGTAGGAACAAGTCGACAAAACATTATGTTGCTGAGCTAACGTCGTTGCCGGTTACATTGAGAGAGCACGGTTGAATTCGAATTTTCTGCGGTTTTTCGAGTTTAACCAGGTGAGAAGAAAACAGCCAAGCTGGATGAAGCTAGCTTCTTAAATATTGATGTACGAAACATTTACTCCGGGACAAAGATCGGCAGTATTTCAAATACGAGTATTCAAACTACGTATTTAAAATAGCTAGACTATTTTCTAATTTGAATTTAATTACTTATTATGAAATGTATTTGTCAGCTGTATTTAAATACTACATATTTTGTATTTCACAAACATGTATCTCAAATACTGCCTAATACACTTTTGGGCACTGTTCTTTGCGATCAAATGCATGTGCATGATGGTGGGCACACATCACGATGGGAATTATATGCAGAGAGCAGAAAACGTGCTGCGCTTTGCTTATGATAAACATAAAAATGGTAAAAAACAGGAATAAACAGGTTGAGAAGAAGTATGGCTTTGTTGATTGAATGATTAATTTTTTTTATCACATCGAATTAATGGCAAGCTGTTTAAAAACCATTTGATGTATCAACTCAGCTTTTGAAGTTATTCTCACAGTGATGGTATTGTTTTTCCTGATGTATCGGCCTATCAAGTTATGTCAAACAAATTTTATATTTGAGCTGCAACACTTCTATGCTTTTGATTTGTTGCATACTTAAACTCCACTCGTTATTCTGACACGCACGTTTTTTTTTCTAGGTTAAATTTAAGTTTTACTTATCAGTTTCTGACAAAAATAGATTTTTAAATGTACTTTTACATATTCAAATAGCCTCGTTGTACTTGTTTTTCGTAAGTAGATACTTTTCCAAAAAGCGTAATAGAATTGTTCATAAAATTTCTGTTGTCGAAACATTTTCTATTTGTATTTAAATACCGTGTTTTCAAGTATATTGTTTATGCCTGCCCTGGCGTGAGATGGAGGAACGCGCTCGTGGGTCGAAACAGACGCGGCGTTGGCGGCACTCGAAAGCGGAAACGCAAACGGCGCGTCAGCACGCTACCTAACACTCAGGAAGCCGTTCGCGGCGACGCAAACTTCTTGCTGCCAAGGGGGAGCGGCGCACCCTCTTTAGGTGTCACAAGCTCCAAATGAGGCCAGCTGTCTGACCATCGTGCAGTCGCCCTCATAATATTCTAAATTTTACGCTAGCATTGTTGTTAATTATGTGCGTTTAGATTTTCTCTGTATTTTAGTGGTTTCTTAGGTGGCACTTCTGAAACAAAAAAATTAAGATTAACATAATTTTTTTTTAAATTTAGTCCGGGGGAAGGGGGGGGGCTGAATTCGGTGTTGACTGCATTGTAGATTGCATGCGCGTGTCTCTGTCGTGCAAATACAATCATGACACATGCTTGAGATGCACGCAGAGGCGCACCTAAACCATAGACGGAATTTCACTTGGTGAGTGTCATTCTCAAATACCAGCCAAAGATATCACCCACCCTACGAATCAGTAAGCAGGAAAACTGGAAAGTACCATTTACGTTTGAGAGTATTTGTTTTAATTTTTTAAAAGGTCAGCAATCATTGGTTATGAATAAATACAGTTCTGTGCGGTTCCCATATTAACTGAACATTTGGGAACGCGCTAATATTAGTATATGTATAAAAAATACCACTAGGCATGCGCATGGGAGGACGCTGGAATAACTAACTTTCAAATTTCTCCCGCCCCAAACTAGGTGATCATTGCTCTCCAGTCATAAATGTTCGCCCGCGAAAAATAAATTAAAAAGAAAAACAAATATTTAGGCGCACTTTTTGCGGAGTCTTGTGGGACCAGTGGGTGGCCTAAATTTATAAAAGAAATGACTGCATGTTTGTTTAAGCAGTGTGAATGTTGACTGTTTTCCAGAAATTGCAAATTAACGGTGCCGTCGCAGTAGAGGAACAATTTTGCCAGTGCAGCTTCACTGCTCACCTGAAGGTTTTAGCATACATTAAGTAAAACTTAAACAAATGCATGTCTCAGCTCCGCCCAACATGTCCTTCTGCTGGACTATTTCTGGAGAGTAGTTCACGTTCGAGGAGTTTAAGCACAAATAATCTACTTCGAAAAATAAATATATTACTGCAATGGTTACTCAGAACTTCTTGACCGGTAATCCTCGCGCCGCATCCGTTGACCGCGTTGATTTTAAAATGTTCCGTCTAGAATTTGTTCAAAATAGGCGTCCCCAGCACTTGAACAGGTCGCATCGAAGCAAAACTAAAGTGGCGGATCGCAGACTGGCAAGCACTCGGAAAAGTGTAACGTGCTCTCCGATCTATTGCGTTTGAGATATTTCAATCTACAAATAGATTAGGTACTCAATATAAATATATATATCCTGCCAAGAAGATTCCGCTTTCTAAGGGTGCAGCCCCTATATTTTTAATCCTCCGAACATAATACAGTGTTTGTAGATTGTTCGCTTTCCTTATTTATTTGTAGTTGCTACTTGTCGCAAGACAAGAAGCAACAACAGAAAAACTGCACCCTGAAGTGAAGTAGGTAGGGAAGTTTTTCATGTGGCCATGCCAAATTACTTTCGCACCATTACTCTTTTGAAATAAGGTTCAGGTGCGCTTGGAGTTGAACTGGTAACCACAATTATCCAGCGTCATATAGAAAAATTAAAATAACTGTAGGAAAACACATCGCCAAGATACCCTCATCTCAACTAAGCACATCCTTTCACTGCAGCCCAATCTGTGTCTTCCAACGTACAGGCGTGGAGGGGTGTTTCTGTCCGTTTCAATTACGGCCAGTGAAATTAACGATTTCTGATATTTGGTTTTAACCTAAACAGTTTCAGCTTCATCTGACTTTCAATAGTTGAAGACATAATGCAGCAATTTGAGAAAGCTAATTAAATAAGATTGTGCCAAAGTGTGACGGTAACACAACTTAGTTTATTTCACCTTAAACATCTGCGTCGTCTAAGTGCTCTTACTATCCTCATGATCATGAACATTCGTGTACGTTCTTCCTATGAAGGAGAACCGGAGGGTAATCCTCGTAAAAGAAGAGTCCTTTGCTCATACATAATATACCGCGTGCACCCCTACAGAAAATGTATTATATGTGAAATAAATTGTTTGGTCCAATAAACACATATGCTAAGATGAATCACATAAGAGCATATAGCGCGAGACACATGCGCGTCCAAACTGACTGATCCGACGTGCGAACCGCCGGAACGACGTTCGGAGGCGAGGTTTTCGTCGCACCGGAGCGTCGGAAGGGGCCTCTGTCCGGCGCCGGCGTGCGTCCAACTTGCTAGATATCGCCGCATGGCTGTCCGATTTTCGGAGGCCGCAGCCAATCAGCGCGGATGGCGCGAAGGTCATGTTGTCACGTGACGTTCGGACCGATCGGGCGAGGAAGCGCTTTGTGGTTCGGGAAGCGGATGTGGCCAACAGTGGCGGTGCGCGGTGCGTCACGCGATCGCGAGTCGTGGTTGTGAAGGGAATGGACGCCATCGAGTTTTCCCGCTCGCACAAAACGAACTGCTGATTACGCGCGTCCATAGCAAGCCTGCCTTCTGGGACGGATCGCGACCGTCTCCGTTTTACATTTCCCCTTACGATGTACAGCAGCGGACGCAACTAGTCATTCCAATGCCATGTGAGTGTCACGTGAACTTCCGGAGAGACACAGCAATGCGCGGTGTGCGTAGTCACGTGATTTGTGTATGCAGGGCTCCCGTCGCTGGGACCAGCAAAAAAGTAACCTCACGTAAAATCTTCAGACAAGCCCACCTTAATATGATATAATCAAAATATATTGTTCGTTTTAAATTCAAGAACCACGAAGGGAGAGGGGAGGAATAGTATTTTTAGCTTTTCTAGGCCAGTTGGCGCAAGCTACCACCTGTTACAAATACATCTATTAGAATCCATCTATCCATCCAGTAGAAGGATGCCCAAAACTGGGCGGAGCTGAACAGGGCGACGCCCAACGACGCGTCGGAAACCGCGTGTCGCGAGACCGTCCTATGCGGCGATTCGGTGTATGCTTCCGGCGGATTCACACAACACAGTCGGACAGTTTTGACGCGCATTTGTTTCGCGCTTATAACTATAAAACGCAAGAACAATTTAAGATTACATCTAATGTTAAACAAACTTATCAAAACTTAAAAGAAATATCTTGATTTTTATAACTTCTTACATACCAGTGTAATACTTTATATGTTATATGATTTTATTTAATTGGTATATGCTTATTGGATTTAAAATTTCTCTTTAAATATTTTTACCACGACCCCAATTTGGATGAAGCCTTAGAAAGTGACCGCCTAAATCGTCTTGGTAACTTATCGTAACACGATTTACTAAAAAAGAAGTACCTGTGAAGAAGTCATCGCGTTCTCAAAGAGACCACCACCCACGACGTTGCGCGGTGCCCGAAGCCATCAAAAGCAAACCACAAACCGCACCATGACACGGGCCCGGGAAGCATACGGGTTAAAGTCGCTCGACGCTCCCAAAGCTCGAGATTGTAATCGAACGATATATATGTGGGGACCTCACGCGCAGTTAGACCCACGTAACCGTCTGGATGAAATAACGGCGTGGGTTTAACGAGAACGAATTAACCAACCCGATACTCTCCCAAACGTTTCCGCGTTACAACCCAACCCCCCTCCCCTCCCCGTAGCTCCGTGTGTTTTTGTTTTGGTCTCGGGGTATTTGTAAAATTAACATGAAATAGAGGTGGGACACCTCGTGAGTATAGAGTCGACTGAGCTCACTGCGGCTTTGTTTTCGCTCGGCTGTATGCGTCGTTTAACTGAGTACTTAGTACGTTGGAAAGCTGCGGGGTATTGGAAGCTGTCAACCATGAGAAAGAAAGAACCGTGCGCTGACTTGTGAGCGTGCACGTTTGCGTCGCCTATGGCCCATGGGCAAAGAATGGCACGCCACTGGGTTGTGGCATCGGATATTGAGCAAAAGAACGCTATACTCCACGTGTTCGGAACAAGAATGAAACAAACATATATATTCAAAACTGAGATAATTTAGCGCGCAGTGATGCAAGGCTGGATAAGACAAAGTTAGGCAAATTTTAAGAATATTTCAACCAACGTATAGATCGATACCCAGAAGTGTTCGTTTGTTTCGTGTTTATGAGTCCGTGACGCGCAGAAAGTGAACGCAGCCTGAGTTTCCTTTCGTGCAATTAAATGTCGAAGACCGCGACGACCCTGATATCCGCCGAAAGTTACTGGAACAATACAAGGTGTTCTGCGAAGGCTATACAAAGGCGATTCTCCGTTCCAGAGTGCCCCGGTAGTGTTTTAAAAGTTTCTCGCATCGCTGTACGCGGCTGACACATACACACACACACGAGAAAAAAAAAGAGGAAAAGAAGGCGTTGTGAGATAAACGAACGTGTTGTTCTTGTTTACACATCCACCGGCTAGAAATAGCTTCGAAAGTCAAGAAGAAAGCCAGAAACTAGGATCGATATCCATCCGCGCGGATGTGAAAGCAGGAAAGTTGTAAACAGCTTGCGACATAAACAAGGCAGTAAACATCGTATATCTCCTCCACCATGTCGACATCACTACAGTCAGAGTAATAGTTATCTCAGCTATGTTCGTGAGAGCTCTTTGGCACCGACCGCAATCGTGTAGGACAGGCGGCCAGAAGTATTATAGACAGGGATGTCGCGAACCTGACGAGGTGTGATGAGTTCGACCAGGTTCGACTTTTTTTCGAACTTGGACAATTGGAAAGTTGGACAAAAGTTCGACCATTGTTCGACTATAGTACGACTATAGTACTACTTCTTTACGTATATGTGAAAACTGAAAACGAGCTGACGCCACCTGGATAATGAAAATAGCAATAATTATTGAGCAGACGGTTAACTACACCTGATGTTTTCTCTTCGTCAAGGAGAGGGGACACTATATCGAGCCTGGTCCGGCGCCTCTCTGTCGCCTCGGATTAAGTCAAAGGTGCGAACTTTTGGGAGCTTCGAGTATGCGGTCCGCTATATTACTAGTTGAAGGTCTTTACCGGTGACCGGTCCAGTCCCGGTCACGTGGCAAAGCCACATTTGAAGTGATTGGTCGTTTTGTCAGTGAGAGAGGGAAAGGTTGAATTGTTAGAGGAAAGAACGGTGGAAGAATTTTGCGGGGACTTGGGCTGAGACTCTGGACGCGTAAGGATGGTATACCAAGTTGAAAGTTGTAACTTGGACGTGTAAATAAATGCACACATTTAAATGTAACCAGCGAATTAACCCGTCACTCAGCGACGTTCGTGCCACCACGCTCCAGACCATTGGAGCGGAACCTGCCACCGACAACACCTAGAGAAGCAACAACTTAACTCAGGATTTTCTTTTTTTCACATTAATAAGCGAAATTAAGCTTTAAAAGTACATGTGTTCGTTTTTACATTACGTAAACATTGGTAATAATTTCATAAAATATAAAATGAATAGATGGATGGAATGAACGCTTATTTCTTATTAAGACTTGCTGCTGTTGTTCGGCGAAGCAGGCAAATATAAAATAAAGTACCGAGTCCGATAGAGAAAATGAAACCCAGTTTTTGGTTAAGTAAACTATGCGCATAGTAGAAAGCTGGAGATCTGCTAGAATGTGGCACTAGCGGGGTCACAGAGCGCGAACATTTGAGAACATCACGCTACCTAAATAATGAAATGAAAGAGAAAACAAATATATGTGAACCGATATCCACATAACCCATAAATGCATCGATCCAAAAACGACATCTTGGGCGCCTGTTGCATTTGTTTCGGTGAACAAACTTGTCAGCAAGAAAGACAATATTCTTTTCTTCATGGCTGACAAGTTGTTTTCACTGAAAGAAATGCCACAGGGTCCGATAATGTATTTTTATATTATTTGATGAATATTGGCTTGGGTGAACGTACTCATAGCGAAATTTTTGTTTTTATTCGGTACCTTTCGATCCAGGTAACGCCACGTTCTCAAACATTTTCATTATTTCACCACCGACAGCGCCACATTCTGCCGGAAGTTTCAGCTTTCTGCGACGCGTATAGTTTATTCATGCGGGCCGAAATACCTGGTTTCATTTATAAATTATCTATTTTCCCCAAGTTCTACAATTTTTGCGCGTAAGTTGGGCCACGCTGTCCATAAGTCGAACTTCGTCCAAGTTCGCTGAACAGTTTCGTCACACCAGTCGAATCTCAGGTTCGACGAAAGTTCGTGACATCCCTAAGCACAGACGACGAACGCTGCAGATTCCAGGCTTTATTTTTAAAGTCGCTGGCTCCGCGCAACCAAGAGTCCAGCAGCGTGCGGGTGAGTCGCTTCGTGTTGCGAAAAAAGAGATAGCGCGGAGACGGCCGTCTGCCAGAAGGGGGCAGGAGAAGAGAACTTGTTGCTACTGCTGCTGCTGCTGCTCGGACGGCCACGAACCGATAAATAGCCGTCGTAAAAGACACCTCTGACGGAACGCAACAACAGGTGACGCAAAAGCCCCGTCCTCGTAAACAAAGCGACACCTTTAGACGGACAGGTTGCGGAGAGACGCGCAGAAGTTGGATGGTGCCATACACAGAACAAAAACAAAACAAGAACACGAAAAAGTAAAAATTAGGGCGACGCGCAGATTGGAGAAGAAAAGCCAAGGTGGGAAGCAGGGACACTGTCCGTGACGTTATAGATTTTCTGGCACTGCTTCTGGCGTTCCTAAAAGCGAGCCCCTAAAAAAAAATAAAGAAAAAAAAAACTTCGATTAGAGTGTTTCGTCGCGTAAATTGTCAGTCGCCCAACAGATGTCGCAACAGTCCAACGAAAAGCAAAACTAATTACTTAGCTTTTTTTTTTTTTTTGCGACATCACGATAAAGTTTGGCATCAACGCAACCGTTAGACCAAGCCAGCACCAACTATAGATAGAAAGGCGTAGTGCTGAGATGTCGACGTCGCCAATTGAAGGCTAGCGCGGGTCAGATATTGGAGACGAGTATGCTGTGCCAAAGTTCGACAGGCGCTCGTGTTCGGACTGACTGAACCCGAGTTGCAAGAGCCAAACGCTGACCTAGAGCACTCGTTTTCAATGCTTGCCCCGCGCTGGTCCTCGGTATGTGAATTAGATTTTCTATCTAGGGAGGTGGTTGAACCAAACACGGCTTGCTCAGAAAAAAAGAAAAGATAAGAAAGAAGAATGGCAAATGATACATGCCCTTCTTTCGATAACTGGCGTGCCATGGCGACGATGATTTATTTTCATTGCCATTCTCCAAGAATTTTCCATTCGGCAATCTACCGAGTCTCCGCAGGCACGATCGGTTCTCGCAGACGGGCGTTTCCCTAGACGAGCCAACAGCAGTAGGTTAACGCGAACGAGATACCGCGCAGCTTCGTAAAACAACGCAAGAATTTCCTACGTGAAAGGACGCTGGCAATCCACTTTCCCCCAAAACGCGTACACCATGTGGTTTATGCGAGCGCCTTAATAAGAGTCGTCTATCACGAGCCCGGCACAATCACGGAGCACGTCAGGCCTACCCGTCCGCACGTCTATATACTGGCAAAGCCGGCAATCGATCGAACGTGATAAAACACACGCCGCCCCGAAAAGGCCAGGGGCGAGCCGCGGTCATCCCGCGCGCAATCATGCAAAGGAGAGCGGGGTTCCACATCGCTCTTGGACAGTTTAACTTTCGAAATCTAGCCTCATTCACTCTTTGATGTATCTCGAACGGAGCTCCCGCGCGACTCGAGTGCGGGGAGCGCCCGGGATATTGCGGACGCGGATAACAAATCTCGGCGGCACCCGGAAGGAACGAACGGACCGGCTGCGCATTCAGATGGAGAGAGGAGACATCCGCGGATCAGCGGATAAGATCTACCGCATAAACCACACTTGATACCGGAACGATTCTTACTTTGATTGGACCATGCGGAAATGTAAGAAAAGCGCTTCGCACCGCAATTATTCTATATTTTCACCGTGTTTTCTCGGATAAGCGGTCGTACTGCAATGGCAAAGTTTCACTTTACGAAAGCGCGGAGGACACTACGAGCCAGCTAAGCCGATGCAATGGCGTGTGATTGTCACGTGACCTTGGGGAGGAGGCGCAGTGGCGTGCGGGGAGCGTAGTCACGTGGTACGTGCCCAGCGTTGGATTGTCTGGAATGGCTCGTGTAACGTCCGCTGCTGTCCACCATAAGGTGAAACCGAGTACAGCGTTGAAGCAGAGTCGCCGTATCGTTGTGTAAACCTCCACAGAGTGTAATATAGCCAGGGGCGGATCCAGAACTCCGTTTTGTTTGGGGGGGGGGGGGCGGAAATTTGTAAGGATACTATTCACCCATTATTTCGTGTGCACCGGGGGGTCCACCCATGTAAAATTGTCCTCCGAGAAGGGGGAGGGGGAGGTCGACTTTGTTTGGGGGGGGGGGGGCGCGCCGCCGCCCTCGCCCCCCCCCTTGGATCCGCCACTGGGTATAGCCGGTATTATAAACGTTGCCGCTTCCTCTTTCACATCAGTCCATAATACTTATAACGTAAATCAACTTCGACAAAAACAGTCGTGCGATACGTGCCACGAAATCCCTTCTAATGCTTGCGACATAGAAAGCTCCCAAAAACTGGGATAAGTTGGCATCGAGCCAACGCCTTCAGAGTAACTAGGAGAATGGTCTTGAAAGTTCAAACTTTCTAGGTCGAGTGTAACACCGGAGAAACGTTCAATGTGTGTCGAAATATCCCTGATAACGTTCGATGAGGATTACGCCACCATGACCACCCTGGGTCCCAAGCGACATAGTGCGCTGAACCGTAAGATGCGGAATGCTTCGTCAGACACAAACTGGAATACTTGGAGGCGGCAGAGAAGAAAAAGGTGTCCAGGAAGCTATCAGTCGCTTTGGAAGTCACGCGCGCCGGCCGCCATTACAGAAAATAATTAGAGTATGCAATGCCTACAGCAAGCACTCGGGATTTCCTTAGGGGCTTCGAAGAACACAGTCTGGAAACTGCTGGAATCCAATCAGCTGGAACGAAGCGATTTGCGATGCCCCGATGCAAGGATGAAGAACGCGTGACACGATTTTACAGTCACGTGTTCCATATACGTGCATAGCGACGACTGCATATTGGCGATTCCCGCGAAATCGACGTCACCCGAGTCACAGAGCTGCCGAGACGGGTTCTCTCGCCGATGCGCACGAGCGGAACAAATATTCATAGCGTCCGCGCAGTCAAAACACGAGCTCGGGGAAGCGGGTATTCGAGCACAACACGTGTACTGGAAACCGTCAACGCGAGCGCGCAGGAAACGACGCCTTTCTCTTTCTGACTGCAGCACGAAAATTCAAAAGTAATGGCAGTGAAACGATGTGGCAATATACTACACTGTTACGCTATCAAACTTTCACTGGCGCTTCCAGACTCAGCCGATGCTGTATACAAGCGCGAGCATGTGGCCCTGAACAGTGCTTGCACCGCACTAGCGCGCGTGCTTGGCAGGGACGCTGAAAGCCCGGAGCTCGCGCTTGTATAACATCAGCGGCGTCTGGACTTCAAGGGACCATGAAATCATTTTCCTACTTTTTCCAAAGGAAGATCCCAATTCACCTCGATGTCCTTACAACCCGGAGCAAGAATCCATTTTCGTTTTATTGGCGTCACATTGGCTACATAAAGAGTGTCTGCAGATATGTTCGAGGCACACGCATGTATGAAGTAAACATGCTCCGAACATGGTTCAGGCATGTTGACAGACACGGCCGTACCCAGAAAAAAATTCGGGGGGGGGGGGGGTTCGGGGACAACGGCGGCCATTTTGAAAATGTCTATTGTCTTATTTTCGCCTATGAATCATGTGCATCGGTGGCATATAATGGAGAGTTATAGCAAACCGGAGAACCGGTCCCGGTTTGGTACCCGGTAGCCGACCGGCGCCACTGCGCGTGCGCAGAGCTGGAGATTAAAATCGGCTGGCTGCAAGTGCACCGACCATGTACCACGCACTATACTATAAAATATTTTTCGGGGGGGGGGGTCAGAACCCCTCCCCCCCTGGTTACGGCCCTGTTCACAGATAATTCTGTCCGCGGCAGACACCGCGTCTTTTGTATGAGGCACGAGCATTGTGACTCTGCGGCTTTACGGGTGTACACGTGGATATCAAATATCAATCGACGCTCTAACGACTTTTCATTACCACACATCACGACCCGCGTGTTATTACAAAATCGCCAACAAATGAGGGGGCGATGTTTATACGTCTAACACGCAACTGCGGCACGTTTCACAATCTCTAGTGGTAAATATACCGCGTACTCGGCAAATTTAAGTAATTACTCGCTCTCCTGGCAACTAGAGCGTGGCGCAGCTCATTGTGGCAGTCCGAAGATATGTTACCGTTTAGTAACCGAGGTGTTTCGCAACCAAATGAACACGCTTCTCGCAACTGCACGCACTCCATCCAAATTGACGCCAGATTTGCGCGTCATTATGAGGCGCGCATAGCCGGGCGTGAGCCGCATGCATGAGTATATGCGTGCGCGTGTGTGTGTGTGTGTGTGTGTGTGTAAGAGGGGCTCTTACGTAACAGCAGCCTCTTGCTTTGCGTAATCGCAACTTTACCCGAGTATTATAGAACGAAAAACGCGGCGAGGTTGCCGGGCTTGACGACGTTTAAAGGTGTATATCCGCCAATCTGAGTTAAGTGCTCTCATTAATTCAACCTCGTAAGAATGCCGTTCTCGCTGCCTCAATACGCGTTCTGTTTACTGATGCGTTTGTAGATGCTGGCGTTAGTGCTTTACGGGGCCCCAAGAGTGACACAGTCAAGCCTCGTATTCGGAGCACGCTGATTTGTCGAGTTGGGCCACAACAGTGGCAACCTCGCCGCGCAACATGCCTCCCGCCACCAATATTACAGAAGAGCTCTCGACCGGGGCGACACCCAGCCCCGCGCCATCCGCAAAATGAAACACTAGTGAGTTTTCGCAGGCGGTCTTCAACCCTCCGCTAAGCTCTACGCAACGAAGACGCAGCTGTTGCGCATGCGCGTCGCTAGCCTCGACTGCAGTGTTCCGGATCTCGTAGAAGGGTTACGGAGATTATCGCGGGACGGCGAAAACAACCTACGAGTACTCTATACTCTTTGGGGAGGGGGTAGCAAGATGGCCGCCTTGAGGCTTCCTGTTGATATCAGCGACAGGGCAGGACCTCCAAAACGATATCCGGAGTTTTGGTCTTCGTATTTTCTTTTTAATGCACGCTTACGTTTTTTACGAGTGCCACGTGCGTCGCGCGGCGGACCAAAGGTGATCCTCGCGTTGTTTGTAAACACACGGCGTATGATGGGCGAGCCGTACCGGAACCGCACTTCCGCCCACTCGCGAGAAGACGACGCGGCCTCCGACGAGACGCGGCCCAGGCCGTATAGGAGCAGCGCCGCTGTCCCACTTTGCCACAGGTGGCCGGCACAAAGAGAGCCGGCCACGCACGCACCCACATTCTAATTGGCTGCCCCTGATATCCGGCCGGAGTCGGACGACTGTGCGTGCGGTGTGCAAAACGATTCGCCGTTACTATAGCGCGTCTGACGCGAGGGTGGTGGAAGAATTAAAATCCCGCTCTCGTTTCAGTTCGCCAAGTGCGACCTGTGGTTTCTCAGACCGAGCCGACCGTTTTATCTCTCATGCAAATCGCACCGCGGTGTTGTCGTACCCTCCAAGCTGACAGTGCGGTGAGAGCTACGCACTCGCCAAACCAATGAACCGCCACCCTTTGGTCACGTGACCCCACTCTCTGCGCGTGCTGGTGGGCGGGAGTGTGATCACGTGGCGAAAGATCGACCCATGTCATTCGTAACTTTCAACACTCGCCGATACTGACCCATAAGAAACAATCAAATGACCAGGCAGGTCGGTGGTCGCTGACCCGGGCACACGGCGTCGAAGTATGCGACGACAGAAAAGTCCTCGTGAAGCGGCGTATAAAATTCCTATACGAAGCGAGAGAATCACGCGACTTTCCGCTCTGTGGCAGGGGTCATGACTCACGACGACAGGAGCGCGTGTGAGTCAGCCGCATGCAACCACCGGCGGAGGAAGCACGGAGATGCGGTGGGCGTCGTCGGACTGTGCGCGGGTGGTCCCCGAAACCTTTTTCGCGACCCCTGATTAGATTAAAGACCCCCCCTTATAAGCGAAAGAGCCCGAGCGCGCTCACGCGCGGACGCCATCACATAATTCACACGGCCGTGTGTTGACAGTGAGGCGGGTCGTCTGAGTGTGTGCCTCTCTCTATCTCTTTCCGCATGTGGATTCAACGATCTCAAAACGTCCCCTCTGCAGTCGTCCGTTGCGGTTATTAATGTCCCTACTCCGGCCGAATATCCCTCTCATTATAAATGCGTTGAATAGTGTCTACAATGACCAGCCCACCGACGGAATTATACGTACTATGCCAGTGGTGCTATAAAATTAAAATGGCTCAACGAACAGTCGTACGTTCCTGCATCTTAAAATTCTCATCTCATAATCGTATTTTTCCTTTTCACGTTTTTTTTTTTAACAATCATTCACTGACATTATATTTGTAACTTCCAAACATAGAGTATATACGTGGATGATCTGAGCAAGCATACACAATACGCCTTATGCCCAGGGAGCAATGCAGAATTTTCCCAACTTTTATTTTCCACCTAACTCTTTTCTCCCTCCTTAAAAATAAAATAATAAAAAAAAAACACCACATACGAGAGGTTAACATTTCGCCATGTGTCTTCCGTTTCCTTCATCTTTCAAAGAAGGCACTATCGCCGAGACCGCGGTGCAACCATTCATTCCGGGTAGTCTGCCAATTCCCCTCCACCCGCAGAAACGCAAGCACCGAGCGCTTGTCCCCGCTCCTTATGCGTATCTACTGCAATACGTTCAAGCCACGTCGCCTCGTTTGCTCGGTCGGCATTTTTTTTTGTTCCGCACATCGATTACATGCGCCGGAGCAGCGGTGCTGGACACCGCACTGCATCACTATATACAAAGCAGACCCCTGTAGGACCGTCCATATTCGCTCGCGTGTACAACGTTACCAGGACGTGGCCCGTACCAGAACGCATTTGAATAAGAAGCAACGAGGAAGCCAACTTGGCGGACCATCCGTTCGCTTGACCTCGGTTCTAATATCACGCAGCGTGAACAGCCACCCGCTGAGACGTCCCGGACTAACCAACGGACAAACATATGCAGAACCAAACGCGAATGAATTTGCATAAAAAAAGGGAATACTCCAAGCCGTTATCTTATCACCGATACCACGCGCCAACAAACTGACCGAGGACCGACGAAATCAGGGTGAAAAAACAAAACGGGCACACGAAGTCCTTCACACTGTACAAGCAAGCGCGCAAATCAGACAGACGACAGTTTTGTTCTTTGGTATGTTTCCCAATTCCTCGGTCAATAATTCTCTCTCTCTCTCTCAACACCCGCCTACGAGAGGCAGCCACGCGAGCCTGCGTTTTAGTTTTCAATGCGTTATTCGTGAGCGGGACTTATCCCAACTCCGCGAGCCAGCAGTGCAGGGAGCCAGAGAGATAGAAAGCAAGACAGAGAGAGGGAGAGAGAACGACGCACACCGGGCCAATCTAGAAAACCCATCTCAAGGAGATCGACTTTTTGCTCGAACTGAGCTCGAAGGACTTCCTAGGACGAGTCTTCCAGCACGAAATAAGCTGGGTGCAACGAAGAGAAAGCGACGAACCAGCAAGAGAGAGAGAGAGAGAGAAGCGAGAAATGCCGATCCGCAAACGGGAGCAACTCTGGTGGCAGAGAAATAACAGCATACACTCGCTCCCAGTTCAACTATACATTTGGTCCGTCGATCACAGCGGAAGAAGAATATATGAAAGACTCGGCATCTCAGACGCTGAAGTGGTTGCCACATGCGCACGAGATCACGCTGAGTGCGTGCATTGCCCGGATGGATGTGCAGCTCTAACGCCAGGCGCGCACCGCTTGCAAAATCGAGACAGTAGCGATATATCATATACACACTGATGTACGAGATGAGCCTCGAACTCAGCAACGTGTGATACGTCTCGAGAGCTCCGTCTCGGCGGTGTTGTTGGGCTGAGGACGCACGAACGCGTGACTCGGGAAAATTACGTTTTCATCGTGAGAGGGATCGTGCGAAAGAAGAATCATCGGACAGAATTTAGGCTCGCGCCGGTGCCTCCGATAACGACGCACGTAACTTGTAACAATTATCATTATTATTATTATTTTATAGCCTTAGCGAAGTAGCAAAAGGGTAAACGGCAAAGTTTCGTGCGAAGCTACTTCACGTGCTATTCGAGCAAATCGATTCAAGATACGCCCTCGTCAAGCAGTTAGCACAATTGACACGTTAGAAATCAGTCAATTTAATGCACTCCGTCTTACCATATACCGTGGATTGCAGCAAAGACTGCACAAATGCGCAAGTCAGCGGAAGTGCCCATACAAAAACACATATCCGGCAGCGAGTTCGTTGCCTTTGTTGCTATCTTCTGAACTCGTGGTTTGAGATTTTGACGATGAAATTCGGGGTTCAATCACCGACGGAACACGCGAGCGTCCACGAGTGACGACGTTTGAGGGTGGGAAAGGCGCCGGCCATGTATTCTAGATGGTATTCTTAGAGTCAACAGCTTCCGCAAATCCTCCACGTCGTGACATTCTAACGGGGCACGGATTCAAACACGTGGGATGATGTTGCTCCAAGCTAACGCACCTTCATTGCAATGCATTGCTTTTTTTCTTTTTTATAGTAACCGTCACGTTTGTTCTTGCGTTGATTTTTCCTTGCAAGCCGATGCCTTACCTTGTGATTAGGCGCCGAACCTGCAGCGCTCTCGTTAAGAATGCGCAGCAACCTAATGCGGCCTAATTTGGGGCAAGGAATGCAAAGCGTATGCGTGACGATCCCTCCCCAGTACCAAATAACACGAGGAACAAAAAAAGAAAAGAGAAAGTTAGGAATGGCGTCGTGAGTGAGCGAAAGCATAAAAAGGCCGGCCTCGAGAAAGAAATAAAACAACAACAACGCCACAACCCATGGGAGTTTCCTCTTCGTCGCTTTTGCGCGTATACGAAAGCGACGAAGAGATTAGAGTAGGTAAGAGGAACAGAACGTTCTTATTAAGACGGGTTGCACCCGCTTGGGCGGCTGTATTAGAAGGCTCGGGAAAGCTACTCCCGCCCTAAACAAATTGTTGTGCCGGCCGAAAAAAATCAATAAAAAAAATCGGGGGAGTGGTCACGACCGTGTTCAAGATGGCGATCGAACGGCGAGTACGAATCGTCATTAAGAGTCGACATTAACGCATAACTCATACGCCTGTTTATCCATTGTTTGATGGCTATACGCTGGTTTTGGGTTCATGCTTGTTCTATAGCAAAACTCTCAAAAATGCCGCATTCAATGAAAAAAAAAAACGGCTATTGTGAACATCCGGGAACTAGTCCAGTAGAGAAGGGCTGGCTTGCCACGTGGAAAGTAATTCTGTGTGAGAGTACAGACACTTACAGAAGACAAGTGGAAGGCGGGGCGGGACAAACGCTTGTCCCGTCCAGTCTTCCACCTGTCCTTGTCTTTCGCGCAAAGTGTTTTTTTTTTTTTTAGACACTTAAAAGATGAGAAAAACAGGGCGTCTCTTTCCGATGCCCAGTCTCATCGCGGGACATCGAAGCGTTATCTAAAGTAGGAATCTTGCGCTTGAGGTGGGACAACTCCCCGCCTTTTGAATGCTGTCAATGGCCACAGTCTTCTCCCCTACGAAATGAGATTCCAGGGGTGTGGTCCGCGCTTTATACTCAGACAAACGATATAAATATGTTTCTTCTTATTTTTTTTTTTTGCGAAGGTCCCAACGCTTATTACATTTAATACGCTGGAAATGATTTCTTTCCATTGCTCAAAAAAACCGCATGTTGCCACCGACTTCTTTCCTGGCAACCCTAATGGACTCAGTTTCATTCCCTCCTCTTTCTTTCACGTCTCTGATTCCAATTTTCCGCCCCACGACGAGAAATGTCACCACCTGCATCGGAAACAGACCCTGCGTTTTCAACCGCCCTTTTTTCTTTTCTGACAATATAGTGTAATACAATGAACGCTTGTTCACCCGTCAATCGACCACACAGACGGGGACAGTCTACACCCAACTCTTGATACAGGAGGTGGACATTCGGAACAAATACGTTAGTCCACCACCTTCAGTATACGTTCCCAGAAAACGAGCCCGGCAACCCGGACAGACTAACAAACAAAACCGGCAAAGCAAATAACCTGAAATAGCCTTCAGCTCGAAATTCAACGCATCTCGCCACCCAGCGCCACCACACGTGGGAAAATGGCGTATAGTAAGTGCGTATGCCGAAGCCACGCTTAATAAGAAGCGCCTAAATTTAGCCAAAGCCCTACGGACACACTCCGCAAGCAAGCAACCAAGTAAGCCAGACGACGTGTAGAATCAAAATAAGAGGAACGAGACAAAAAGAAAAAAAAAGAAAAAAGCAACTCTTTCCCGATCCCGAAAGCCCGACGGTACGGAATGTGCGCACTGCCGCTCGACGATCGAGAGAGAAAGAGGGCTACCTCGCACGGCCGTTCCGTTTCCTCCTCAAGCGGGAGGGAAGAGAGAAGAATGGGAGAGAGATGGATGCAATAGAGGAGAGGAGGCACGGAAGCGAGTCAAGGACCGACCTTGACGCAAGGACGCCGCCGCCGGGACATTAAGCAGCCATTTACCCGGCCGGGACGTCGAAGCCGCACCAGCAACGCTACCGCAGCCATTGCGCGGCGCATAAAATACACGGATAAAAGACGCTCGAAAAATACGCATCAACGTACAACCCAGAGGAGGAGGAGGATGAGTAGGAGACAGCGGTGGCGCAACCCTGGGCAACTCTGGGCGCGGTGTTGGGTGTGCTTCGCTCACTCCAAACCTGACAGTGTGGTGGAATCTACGTACTCGCCGGACCAGCCGTGCCTTTAATACTCACTGAAGCGTATTGAAGGACTCCGCCCGTACGTACCCAAGTCAGGGTATGAAAGGGAGGGGGTCGGTTGGTCCGGTAAGCGCGTAGTCCCAACCGCACTGTCAGCTTAGGGCTGAACGGTGTTTTGGGTGGCGGTGGCCGTGGCGAGGGAACACACGACATCGCCGCAGGCATCGCGAGGCTGTGCCCGCCTACTCTCGAACAACGCCACGAGCACCACGAGCCACCGGAAACAACCCAGTGTGGTGCGGTGAGCGTCACGTGGCCTTCGAGAGGGGGCGCAGCGGCGCGTGGAACGCACTGTATTGGCTGGGACGGCTCTCGTAACTTCCGCTGCGGTCCATCGCAAAATGAAAATGACTTTTCACAAGTCTTGTGCGAATAGTGGATTTTAAGTTCGAAGCGAATTCGAAGCGAATGGTGGTTTTGGCCGAATGTTTTCGATTCGAATATCGAATAGTTTTTCCACGCCTTTCTCTACCATTGCATAATGCTTAGACGAAAGCCCAGCTAAACCTGTGAAGGTTATTCCACTTGTTCATTTATAAGCTAAGCTGTATCTATATTTATGAACTGTGACCTCAGAACGTCTGGTGTCTTGGTATGGCAAGTAAGCGACGGATTCGACATAAGATAAATCCTATAGAGATGGCCAACTATACCCATTCAGTGAATCTACAAATCTTGCTATATAAAATATTCTTTCTTTAATCTTAAGTTAAAAACGAATTAATCGCGCATGATGAACACAGGTTGTAAAAGCATCTCTGCCTAACATAGTATACTCTTGTATAAAAGTTTAATTTTGAAACTTTTACTACAATGTAGATATACACATTCACAAAGTTTCCATTTATTTTCAAATACAGTCGGCACGGGCGCACCATCCCGCTTTGAACGTATGCTTTTCTTCCAAGCACGCAATTACGATATTGTTTATCACGGCGGGTTACCCCGTTAAGTGCGCTTCTTACCGAGCACCGATGTAATGCGGAGAAGCAACACCCGCGGAGCTCACTTCCGCGGGTTTTGCTTCTCCGCTGCGCACCGGTGCTTGGTAAGAAGCGCACTCAACGGGGCTAACCCGCCGCAATCAACACTTCGAAAAAACGCGAATAGTGCAGTTCTTTTCGAAGCGAATATCGAATAGTGTATTATTCGGAACTACTATTCGAAATTTCGAATATTCGCACAACCCTAGTTTTCACCCTTCTATCGAGTTGCGCTCGGAGAAGCGGCCTTTATACGCAAGTGTCCAGAGGCAGAAGCTGTACTCGTCGTAGTAGCGGTTATAGCCACGTATCACAAAGACCGCCTATAGACCGAAGGCCGAAGTTTCTACGTCATCTACTGGGGGCCAGTGCGGCTCCCAGGTCGGGCAACGATTACTGCGTCAGAGTTTGGCTGGGGACTTGCGTTCTGCTGACCGATACAGGCCGAGTACCAGTCGACGTAGAAACTACAGCATTATGTCCTTCTGCGGAAACAAAATGAACACCGAGAGAGTGGTACAAACAATCGCAACAGGGACGGCATGCGGTCACCGCTCCTTCAGTTACCTATTTGCGGATATCGCTTCTGGTTCGGTTGTGCGCGGCGGCCGTTCTTCGCGCCGTTCGGAGTTTTTATTTCGATTCGTTCTTGCTGAAGCGAGGCGCGAGTACTTCGCGCGTTGTCTGGGCCGGTTCCGCTTATCAAGCGCTATAGGCGAGGATAGTTTTATTTTATCTTTTTTTAATTGCCAAGTCGGCAAAACGTTACGGAAGCTACGCTTCGATTCCCGCGTCCTAAAGGTAGGCCCGGAGATATGCCAAGTATCGCGGCAGGAGAACGCGCTGCCAACTGTTCCGAAGCTTTCCCGGTACTATCTTCTTCCAGTCCAGATGCTTTTCGGGACGTTCCAATAAGTGCGCGAGCGTAATAGACACCGACAGGCAGCTTAAAAATCGCTGGGTGCGATGATACCCGTCCATCTTCTTATCGCTCCAACTGGAGCGCGTACACTGCGCGATACTCTTAGCGCAAACAGGACTTCGGCCATCTTTGGTACTTGACTTTGAAAGGGTACTGGCGGGCATCAAAATTTACCTTTTAGGTTAGCATCCCAACGAACACTTTTAAATCGCTATAGTGATGTTGATGACAACCCTTAATACATAGAGGGAAAAAATATTGGCGATGGCTCGTTCGCGCTAACAGTATCGCGGTGTGCACGACAAGCATCCGAGGATCCTGCAAATCGAATCGTGGGTTTCATACCGAAAGGAATTCCGCACTCACAAAAATTAGCTAAAAACAACAGCAACAGGATACGGGTCGGTGCACCCGCTTGCTCACGACGAAAAATAAATATTTAAAAAAAGTGCAGACAAAAGAAAAGGAAGCTAGAAACAAAAATTAAGCGCGAACCACGACAAGATCAGTGAAGCACCGATATGACCTCTCAAAAAAATGAAACGACGTAAAAAAATTAGAAGCGGAAAAAACAGAAACGAAGAGCAGACAAAAGCCAAGTCCTCAATGCTCTAACCACCACATGGAAGTAGCAGAGTAGCAGTCATCCCACGGAGAGCAGAGCAGAGTAGCAGCAACCCTACATTACGATCTCCCTTCACCCTCTCCTCCCGGTGAGGAGCGGAAGACGAAAGTTGCGGCCACGCCTCAGTCACGTTCGGCCTTGGCGTCGGCCTCATTTTACGCAACCCGAGCGAATCTCTCCCTCCCGAGTCCTCTTCTTCCTCGTCGCAGTCTTCCTCCTGCCGAACTTTACGTCGCCTTCCCCTCTTTCTTCGTGCGTTCGTGCGTTCGCGTGTGCGTTCGTTTTCGGGTTCCGGTCCAAGGAGGCGCTCACATAGCACCCGAGTCGTTGATACCGGCGGCGGAATCAAAAGAGGCATCGCCATCGCCGTGAAAAAGAACATGGTCGTCGTCTGCTGCTGTTGGACGGTGGCGGCGGCGACTCGTGTGGTGGCGGGCCGTTCATGCGAAAATGCTGTGCAGTACGCAAGGAACCTCGATTAAACCCCCGTCTCTGCCCGTTTCGACCTGGACGAGCATCGTACCGGCGTGTGTTCGTGTAATCTCTACAGCGTGATGCACACGTTGAAGGTCCCCAGGCTAGCGGCCGTATACTGCACGGGCTAAATTTCTCATCTGCAGCGTGTAACAATGTCCCCTAAAACTGTGGAAGACTGACCTCAGGTTGTGGAAGCATCTAGCGGCTAATTTGCTCGGCTTAAATAAGGACCCACGAGTCACATTTGTAAGGGACAGAAGTCGGGGTGCATCGTTGAGATCAGTGCTTACTATATCGTCATTTAGCAATGCTCACCTTGGACATGTGTCTCTCTTCTCAGCTCCTTCACTCTTCTCTACTGTGCCTAAATCTACCTTCGTTTATTTTTTTTATTTTTTTAATATTATCTTTCGCAATCTTGTCTTTCTTTCTTTTTCGGCGTTCCATGGGGTAATTAATCCCCGTGACCACGCAAAATTGCCATCCCCATGACTCCGTCGTTAAATTCCGCGAAGCAGAGACTGAAAGAAAAACTCTGCTTTTATCCCTTTTATCCCACGACAAAGAAAAATTTTGGTCAGTGGCCTCGCGTGCAAGCATGCTTCTTTGGGTCCCACTGTAAAGTGATAAGCCTTCAAACCCAATATCGCTGGACGGCTCCTTTAAGATGGTCTGAAATAAATATATGTCCTATGAAGAGTCACAAATGCCCTTCGTTGGTAGGGCGCACTCAAGTCAACCACAAAGAAAGAGATGGAGCCCGATGAAGAAGGCCATTTGTATTCGTCGAACCAAATATGACTTTGGAACCGTACGCTGGCAAGGCTTTGGTGACTAAGATTGCGATGCCCACGCGGACCAAACAAACAAACAAAAAAAAGCATACAAAGTTGTGGTAAATTAAGCTATAGACAATACAAAACGAGCGTGTGGGCTGTTCAGGGCAGACCCTCGTACCTAGGGACGAACCTTTAGACGCTACCTCCACGTTTGACTTCTTTGGGGGACGAACTTCTTGCGCGACGGTAGTAAAAACTTCCCAAAGCCACCGCCACACGTGGCAACTCAGAGGAGAATGGTTGCGACACAGACCGAGGGGACTGAAAAGTAAATAAGCTGACAAACTAACGACATAAAGTTTGTAAATTTATCTTACACTGTCTGGGCGCTTTGCTTGTCTGAAAGGTCGTCCCTGTCCCCCAGGGAGGTCCTCGGTGGCGACAGGTCTTCGTAGGGTGGACCGACTCCGATCCCACGCGAATTCATTCCTCGTATTTATTCAATCCTCGAGAAAAAGCGAGAAAAGAAAAAAAGGACGATCGCTCAGGCGTAAACAAAAGGCCCTTGTCGTCCCACCTGAGTCCACGCGACGCAGAGGTCGACACAAAAAGCATCGCCCCTGACACACAAAAACCGGAATTGAATATATTATGTTTGATATACAGGGCGTCGTTCAAGCCAAGAAGTCGAATATAGGTAGAAAGGCAGCGAGTCCTTTGAGGCTCTGACGAACAGAAAATGGGGTAGTTCCTGTTGGACACTTCTGCGCTGCTTCTATGGTTTGCAAACTGTTCGCCGACAAACGCGCTTGTTTGTACACCCGTATGTGGAAACTGCAGAACAGCATGCAGATTCTCACGTGCGCCGAGTCCTTGAATGGCCACGTTCAGAACTATTCAAAAACGTTATCACCAGAGGGGACCGTAGAGCGACGAATATACGAGGCGCGACACTGTTAGCACGAAGAAGTGATCGCCAGTTTATACAGCGGAGCTGTTAAGGGCTAGTTTCCCCAGTATCGTGTCCGCCAGCAAAGTTCAAACAAACGATAACACAAAACTCTGGAGAGCTACCGCCATCTATGAGCGACGGCGGCAACCTTTCCAGCCTTTCCACTCTGGCTTGCCGACTTGCGGCCGGCCATTACGTCATTCCCACCATAGCACAGCTTCGCTGGCCTTCCTTCTTCACCAGAGTGGAAAGGCTGAAAGCTTTCTTCTGATTTCCCTACCATTGAAACGCTGTCATCAAAACTACGGGTGCGGTGTAAAGCGATCATCTGGGGCATAACATAAGCATTAAAATATTGCGTTAAAGCAAAACGTGAAAAAAAAAAAAAAACTCGACGGCGGCAATTAGACAATTGACAAGCCGGTTGCCTGGTTGCCGCCGTCGCTCATAGATGGCGGTAGCTGTCCAGAGTTTTGTGTCATCATTTGTTTGCTGGCGGACACTATCTTTATAAAAACTAGCTCTTAACATCTCCGCTGTAAAAAAGCGTGTTCGTTTTAAATGTCTGCACACGCAATGTATACCTCGGGGCTCGAGACGCGGAACAACACGTTACAGTTCCTACTGAGCACCGAGTGTGCAAAACCATTTCGCCAGAACCTTAGGCCCAAAATCCGAACCATCACTCACTCACTCACTCACTCACTCACTCACTCGCGCCCAACCACGACGAAATAGAAAAGAATAAAATCCAACGACGAGCTTCGAGTGACTGCGCCGGGTGGAAGAAGCAGCGAGAGCCGCGACCGCGTTCGATTGTGAAACACGACAACGACGGGTCAGGCATATTTGATTGGTCTTGATCTGTCCAGAGAGACTTCGACAACGCATCATCCGAAGCGTCAAGACTGACATCGCAAATGTTCCCTTCCCCCACCCAAAGCTACCAGCATTGCTTTCATCTCCCCAAGCGATTACGCCAGTTCTTTCTCCACGTGAAAAAAAAAAAAGGATCGTAAAAAGAAAGATGAAACAAAATCAGTGAGTCGAAGGATGCGTGCGCGTTGCAATTTGCCTCTTTCAAATTGCCACTGCCGGTGCTTCCTCGTCGGAAGTCGAGCAGTCCATCCGGGCATCGCGCTGCGCGGAGGCTATAGGCACTCAGGCGCTCTGGCCTGCGAACATGACACGCTAACAACCGCTCCAAGAAGAATATCAAATCGGAGGATGACACACGAACGACCGGGCGACGGACGGCGTAGGCACGCCGACCCCGAATCGCAGGGGCGTTTTCACGTCCGCGTTCTCGATCGCCAGCGGACGCCTGGCGAGCGCAACATTGGGTAAGCGCGTACGCAAACGCGGCGAACTCAATCCGAACAGACAACAAACATCACCAAAGCAAGCAAGTCAGTAGTCACACAAACATGCAAAACAACAACTGGACAGCAGGAACACATTGCACAACAACAGAAAGCAAGCCACACAGAAACACACACATACATACAGGCAGCGGCAGCCAAACAAACTCGACAGCAGAAACAAAACAACAACGGACCTTGGGGTGACTACTTACATGGACGGGCCTTCCCGCCCCTCAAGCGCGATTTCCAATCAACCGTCGCGACTGTTCAGACTCGGTTTCGCCCCATCCATTCGCTTTCGTATACGCTACTCTCCAACTGACAATCCTGGAGTTACGCAACACTCACACAGCAGTTCGCTCCTCCCACCCTCGGCACTCTACAAAAGAGAGAAGAAGGAAAAAATAAACAAAAACAAAAAGCAAAGCCAGGATGGACGCGCCTAAAGACGACGGGCCAAACCAGGACAACAAACACATCGATTATACGCGAAGCTGTGTTTCTCAATCAAACCAAAGATGTAGTATCCGCACGAGCAAACGCACACAACACAACGTCGACCGGCCTTGCGTTGTTTAGGAAACTTCGACCTTCGTCGCCGCGCAACCAACCATCAAGAACGCTCCGCCGCCCTGCGTTCACATAACGTTGCGTTTGTTTTCCACAAACTCGATCTAAACCCTTTTACTCGTCGTGTACAATCTGATTTGCTTTGTTTCCCCCTATTGTTTGGTTTATTTCGAGCGTCTTTCGCATGAAAGATGCTGCTAACGACATGATGAATATTGCGCGGAAAAGGTCGCGTCTCAAGGTCCTTCTGTTTACTTTTCTCTTTATATTTTTTTTCTTCCGTCTTTTTTCGCGAAATGTCTAGCGCAGCTTTCGTTGCGGTCACCAGCTGAGCGCGAGAACACATGCCGCGGCAGATTAATAACTACTTCCGCATCGACTATCCGTAACGCTAGCGGTCAACCGGTGCGTGCGTGGTGCGTACACGCTCGCGTGCATATGCGTGCGTGCGTGCGTGCCCAGCTTCCTACATGTCGCGTGAGCGCAAACCGGAGGCCGACGGCGACCGAACGGCGTGCCATTCCAAGAGCAAAAGTCGAAGGGCCAGAGCGGTACTAGCGCAGTTTTCACCACCGAAACAAGACAGGCAAACAAACAGACAAACAAACAAACAAAGCAAACAATCTGCGCTTCTTTTCCTCCGTGAACTTCCGCTCTGGCAGTTGCGCGGTGTTTGTATACACACGGTCTCGCGCCGTCCTTGGGGTCATTGTGCTTTCTTCCCGTCCGATTCGAACCTGTATTACCGTTAGAGCATCGGGGAAGAAAAAAAGGCGACCGCTAGATGCCCGAGAGAGGAATAAAGCAGGAACCTGGAATATATCTACGTACTCCATTCCGGCCGATAGATGCGCGCGCGTCGGGGATCGCTTACAATCGGTACACGTAAATCCACTCCGTGACCGAACAGATACGCTGCCGAAACGTGCAACATTTCCTGTGCGCTACAGGAGGCTCTCGTTTGTGTTTTTCGCTTTGTGCATCGACTCGATTTATTGTGCTTCATTATCTCAAAGAACAGCACCACCAGTTGAAGGGTGCCCTGTCGGTAATTGTACGTATTTATTTGGCCTTAATTTATTTCCGCGGTGCTACTCACTCCAACGGGCGATGCAGAAGAGGTTTGGATACGAATCCCAACGAACTAATCCGCGCGAAAGACGTGTATAGTTCGGAGAGAATCATGTCTAGTGACTTTTACAGCCAGCTTTGGGGCAATCACGATATGTCGAAGATGACAAGGTTTCTACGCGAAGAATAGGCGGAGAAAACAGTCCAAGGCGACCCGCCTCGGTTGGCTACCCTGGTAAGAGGATGGGGAAATGGGGGAAGGGGAAAGAAAAAGCAGGGAATGCATAAAGGAACGTGTTCGTCGGAGAAGCTAAACGCCGGGGTATGGCGTCTTCAGACGCGTCCAATCGTTTCCGAACGCTTCTTATAAGATTTTGAGCAGTCCGCGCGTTCACCATTAATCATAAAGACTTATCATAACGAAACTGGGCGTCCGAAAATACTCCAAAGCGGCTGAAAGCGTAATTTCTGGCAGGCAAATTTGCCGTGCGCGCCTAGCACGTGTCACGCTTACAGCGTGCGCGTGCACGGTCCCCTTTTCGTTGAGTCACAACCGCAGCAACGTGTTTCTTCTCCTACAACCTTCGAAAGATTCATCGAGAAGTTTCCTCCAAAAACAACCACGAAGCAACGACCAACACTTTCGACGACCGCACCATCAAGGTCGATGGCGCTATTAGTCGCGAAATACGTTTCCGACCCCAATCAACGGCAGTCCACGCCGTACGGACCCGATCCCGCAGAGCGGAAGAAATCGCGCGCTCCCATCGAGAACAATAAATCGGCGGGCGCCCCAACACCGTCCAAGACTCCCGAGCTCCTCGTAGCCAGCTGTCGGACCCCCCCCCCCCCCCTCCTTTCTCGGTCTTCCAATCAGCGTAAGAGGTTCACACGTGCGCCTCGGAAACGACCTCGATCAACCCCGGGAATAAAAGATCGCCAAGACAAAAAACACGCGCAGGAAAGAAGACAGAAACAAAACAAACAAAAAAATAACCCACGCTCTATGCTACCAACAAGCGAGCCAAACGCGCACCCACAACCCGCAATCGTAAATCACTTTTTGTTTTGTTTGTTTTTGCTTTCCTAGTTTACTGACTCTTTGTGCGTGCGCCGCGGTATATCCGGGCGGTCAAAGTCCGCCTGCATGCTTAATGCCTTTCGGCCGGGAGCCAACATCTCAGCAGTACCGTGCTCCCAAACATTATATATATATTAAAAAAAACTATAGTCTAACGATTAACCTAAGGAGCCAAGAACAAAACTGAAAGTGGTGAGTGGAATAACGATTAGAAAATGTTCTAATATCATCTTTATTCGCGACGGTTAGTGACGATTATATTGTCGCCGTGACTCGCAGAACGAAAGAGTCATAGCCATCTTTATTATAGAATTCAACGCAGATCAACACCAGATGCGCCACTAGAAGGAAGGTTAAGCCGTTAAGATTGTAATTTGTGGTGCGTCTTTAGGACGAAGGCTGGAGTGAATTTTGTGGTAAGAATAAATGGAAATTTTGCTTGGCAAGGAAAGGACACGCTATTTAATGATAACAATAATATTAGTGAATATACGAGGACAATTATACGAAATAAATAATAGAACCCCAACGGGAGAAAAGACACGTAAAAAAGACATACGCAGCACGTAGGTGTGCTTCTATCTTTTATGTGTGCATGGTCTTTTCCCCTTTCGTAGTCTCAGGTTTCAGTTATGTTTGCGATTCACGGGCTCGCCTGCGGACTTGCTCTTTCTTATAAGAAAAAAAAAAACGATCGTAGTTATTTGTAGCGCTCAACCTCCAACCGAAGGTGACAGTCACAACCACCACGACATGCTTCTAGATTATTTAGAATAAATAAATAAACTTCTACGTACTCGGAAAAAGAAAAAAAGATTATAAAACGATATATATATATATATATATATATATATATATATATACATATATATAGGGTGTTCCACGAAAGGTGGACAAATTCGATATTGCGAAAACTACGCGTCGCACAAAAAAAGGCTTGTGTCGTTTTGGTCCTGGGCCAGGGACCTATTTAGGAAAATTATTAAAGTCCGAGATAATTATATTGTTAATTATTTTTGCGTAATTAACTTTTTTATTATTGAGTTTAAGGGCATGGTTTCAATTAGAAAATTGCCCAGCCTCATCAAAAAACACTAAATCAACAAATTGCAGAACGATAGAAGGCACGCGAAGCATTTACGGCTTTCTGAAAAACCGTACAAATTCGACGGGTTTTTAAGTTTCGGTCTGTTATCGCAGCGCATCTGAGCCCCGGCGGCACCGCGCCCCGTGGAGAGATAGTGCAACCAGCCTCTGCTGCGTCGCGCGATGACAGCGCAGCAGAGCTTGGATGCACTATCTCTCAGCGCGCTGCCGCCGGGGCTCCAGATGCGCTCCGATAACAAACCAGAAACTTGAAAACCCGTCGAATTTGTACGGTTTCAGAAACCATAATATACTTCGGCGTGCCTCTTCATCGTGCTGCAGATTTGTTGATTTAGTGTTTTTGTGAGCTGATAAATCCTCGAGTGAAACCATGCCCTTAAACCATATAATAAAAAGTTAGATTACAAAATAATTAAGCACTACATTATCCCGGACTTCTAATTCTAAATAGCCATCGGCCCAGACCGAAAAACACAAGCCTTGCTTTGGTGCGACGCGTGGGATTTCGCTATTATCGAATTTGTCCAGCCTTTCATATTCGATGATATACACCTACATATATATGATATGATATACTATACATATATATATATATATATATATATATATAATCCATTCCAACAGCCGCCTCTCTGCGCGTCGCCATCACCCGTCTACTGGGTTGTGAAACAGGTTCTGAGCATGCGTTGTTACTCTCCACTGCAGTATAACAGACGCCGCGCATGCGTCCGCAGCTCAATGACTCGACATTTTTCGTCTACGAGATAAGAGCTCGAAAGGCTCGTAGAATCAAACCCTGTGCGCGAAGAGGTGGACGCGACTTAGATCGAGATCGGTTACGCCCGAGTCCCACTAGAGCGACAAACAAAAACAACAGACACGCCACAAGCCTCCGACGCATGCAGCATGCTCGCCATGATAAGTTTGGCTGGCGTTTAGTCGTTCGGTGCTCGTGAAGTAAGCACGAGTGATTGCAAGCCTGCCAAAGATACCCTCGCGTGTATGACGCTCGTGTTTGAGCATAGCGTCCTTTATTCTACAAAGCCTCTCCAATCTCGAAAGAATCTGGTTTGAGGCTTGTCGCTGTCGGTTGTTTCTGTTTGTCGCTCTAGTGGGACCCGGGCATTATCAATCACGTAACTTATCAAGCGAGACAAACAAGCTGGCAGCAACGAGTCTGCGGCAAGCCAGCCAGCAACACACGCCTACGTGACGCGCAAGTCCACACTCTCTTTCTCGGGAGGGCGAGCCAAAACGCAGGAGTCGGCCGTTGGAAACCTGTGGAATACGGCACAGGTAGCATACCGCACTCCGATGCCTATCGCCCCCTTCACGAAATACACGTCCGCAAAAGGCCTACGGGCGGCGGTCGCCGCAAATGAAAAACGACCAACGGCGCGGTTAATATTAATAAGGCCGCAGTCATGCCTGCTTGAGTTGGTGCCGTCGGCGAGCGAGACAAAGCGGACGTGCGTGCTGTCCACGTCTGACCGCCACCAGTTGCAATCGGCAATCGCCTGCTGTAGGTTTTGCTTTTAAAAAAATATATAAAAACAAAGGAACAGCCAAAAACAAGGCGGTAGTCTGGAATGAGTAGGGTAAGAAACCCAGCAGTCGTCAACAGAATACACATTCTTGAGCGTTTACTTTTCCGCAAAGCACGTGGGCGAGCCAATCGCTGTAATCTACGGGGCGAGCTCGACGAATGACGAGGTGAATATTATGTCTAAACCTAAGATACAAAAAAAAAACAGACTGCAGTGCGTTTGTTCATTTCCTGCCTTCCTGTTCTGTCAAAATTATTCAGCTGTCCACATTACTAACCATGAACCAACTATAGCTCTACAGTGTGAGGCCCGTAACGAAGCTATTTTTTCTAGATGCTCCTGACTCCGTAAACATCGAAAAAGAAAGAATAGGATAGTGCCTTCAAGCAAATAAAGAAGTCCGCTTAAAATAGCCCCTGCAACCAAGCCCGTAAAGCAAGAAAAAGGCGGGTCTGGCAGCAGCAGCATTCAGAGAACGCTTTTATAACCGTTCAATCCAAACGCAAACGTGGAGCTCACGAAGCAAGTTCCTGGGCTTTTTTGCACGGAGCTACTAACGATATGCCCAGCCGCCCACTTTGATCCTCATCTTTAATTCAGAAGGAGGAGAGAGAGAGAGATCGGACCGGACGCTGCACAAAGTCCACACGCGATCCTGCGGTGATACGTTCTTCTCACGGACATGGACGCATCTAGGCCACCCGAAGATCAGGAAAACAGCAGCACAAATAAAAATAAAAAGAAGAAGAACAGGCAAACTTTAAAGGCCTCCTCTCAACTGCAGTGGGATAACATCTCGATTATACCGTTCCAAACGCTCTCTTCGCTTCTTGTCGTGCGGCACGACGACAAGAGCTGCGGTGAGCGGAGAAAACGGACCGTGCAGATCGGTCATAATCCCGTCCGATCATGATTCGTCCAGCGGCATTCCTATGTGCACACGAATCAAACCGGCCTCCAAAGTATAATAGACACAATCAGATGGAGAAACATTGCGGACATACCCGGTTTTTGACACCAGGTCGGCGCGGAGACGTGTCGAAAATTGTTCCAAAGAGCGCATATTATTGTGAGGGGGCATTATGTAATAAATAATAAGGGTAGCCTCGAACGGCGCGCTACAAAATCAGCCGTAATCGGGGCCTTTCTTGTTCCATGGCAGGCAAGCACAGTCAGTGAAGTCCGTTCTGTTAATGCATACCATGAATTGCATTGTAGTCGTCGTCTACTGAGTGCCGCACAAAAAAAAAAAAAAAAAGTGCGACTAAACAAAATATCCCGCATGCACGTATACTACTCCACGTCAACGCCTCTAACAGCAGGCTTGATGTTGAATGCCGTAGCATTAAGCGACGACTCGAATGCGTTTGATCGAAGGACGTAACGACGCAATGCTCAAGACTAGACGCGAGGCTGCGACGTCACATGGGAAGAACGACTGCGATTGGCTGAACAGCACAATGACGCTACGTAACGACCTCTAACGCATTGCGCAGTCCACCCAATCATGTTTGGGCCCATCTCGTGACGCGGCGTCATTGAGAACCGAGGCCTTGAAGTGCAAGGGGCGTTGTCTACGCTCCGTTCACCCCTATAAGCGGTGGGAGCTATACGAACCCGCCGGACCAACTCCTGCCTTTCATCCTCGCCCCTTCGTTATAACCGACTTCGGCTATAACTGAAGTGTAAAGGGTATGGAAATCGTGATCGCTTCGCTGTAGCCGCTATTTCATTATAACCGACTTCGGCTATAACTGAAGTGCAGAAGAGAATGGAAATCGTGATCGCTTCGCTGTAGCCGCTATTTCGTTATAAGCGACTTCGTTATAACCGTTCTCGACAGTATAGCTCGCTCTACGAAGGGAGCAAGAAACAACCGAACGCAGACGACGATAAGTGCAGGGGCAGTAAGCAACTGGGTGCGCCACAAAGAAAAAAACGGCGGCAGTCTCCGTCGAATTGGAGCGCTCCAGCCACCGGCGCAGCGCTACCGCAGTAGACACAATGCACGCGAGATTATGCGAGATTATCTTTCATCCCCGAGGAAGGAGACGAACGTGCGCCCGGCGAGTTCGGACAAGTAGAACAATAAGCGCGCGGGAGAACAGTGGCGCACGAACAATCACGACGGGTACGAGAGAAAACAACGGACACGAGCGTCGAAGAAAGTTCGCCGAGGAGCGGACGTTTTGTGTTCTTGGTTCACAAGAGAGCATAACTTAAGCAACGAGAACAAAGCAGTTTTGTATCGTGATGAGAAGGAAGATTAGAAGTAATCAAATCACCGCGACCTGAAGGCACACTATACTATGCCTCGTTTCATATAATTAACCGTACGACGCTGTTCAAGCTATACCTTGAACGCCTGGCTTCAAATACCTCATTCGCACAAGAGCGCGTGAAAACCACACATTCAGACACAAAAAAACACCACCACTACAAAGGTGTGATTCATCTACAAGGGCATGCCTCAATATTGTTCCTGCTGGTGGTTCCGTATTGAAGAGGAGCGCGATATTTATAATCGAAAGCTCTACCACCCAAAGAGAGCTATGGAATCGATGCTTTTCGAGGCTTTGGCCGTATGTTCGGTAGCCTCGTTCAAAGATGGAATAAACCGGTGACGTTCAGTACTTCCTAGCAGAAAACGTGAGAGTCGAATCTGGTTCAGGAAGTAAAGCTGCTTTCGTTGCAACGAAATGGTCTTCTCACCACAGATAGATGTTCCGATTACAGAAACGACTCGCTAGAACCCGATCGATCAAACTACCCGATAACAGCAATCGAAAGTCGGTTACGCTCCGTCAAGTTTCGGTGTCAATCCGTAGGACGAGCTCCACTAATGAGAGAAAAGACTCCCCGAGACTGCGCGCAAAAGTGTCAAACGCGCTCGCAACAACATTACGTCCTTAATCCAGGCGGCTCTGCAGCCTCCCGCCAGCACCTCAGCCTCGACGCTGCGAATAACGAAGCGGGCTCGCGAGGCCATGTCACGGTGTTCGTGCTCAAGTGAGTGTGCACTCCACAACGCCGACAACCTCGCTCGCTCTCCCACCGCGCGGCCTTTCGAGATCCCTATCACAAGACGCCGCCGCTGCCGCCGTCGAGGAAAACACACACACAACAAACAAAAAAAGTCAGAAGACATTGCAATGTTCCGCGGTTCAGAAGCTCACACATACACACAGACACACCACAGATTCGCCGATGATCGAACGGCACACGAATGCAATTAACACGGGGCATGAGGGGAGACAGCGCAGCGGCGTTTCTATCGAAGAGTTGTGCGGCTGTGCGAGTCGATGCGCATGCAATGTTCGGTTTCGTTCCATCTATGTATGCGCGGATTTCGTGTTATGTGCAAGTGAAAGCGTTCGTATAGAAGCCGGCGATGGTCGATCCATCTTTTGGTACGGCCTTGCGCTCAAAACGATGTCGCGACGGTGGAGAGTTTGAGCACGGCGTTCGAGAGTCTTTAGACGGTTTTGCCGTGCCCGGGGGGGAGGGGGCTCAATTGCTTTATTAAAAGCAGTCATAAATCAACGACGTATAACTAATTTTCCTGTTCCATCGGGAGTTTTATCTTTCTCACTGCAGAACCTAGGTATTTGGGGTTGAACCCTCACACCGGCTACCACTGCACTGGCCAATTCTCTCACCTACAGCGGAGAGCGATCTCCATGTGTATGTTTAGACTAACCTTCCGCAGTATAAACATACGATACAATTACCCTTTTAATGCCGCTTTGTATAGATGCGTTACACGGGGTAATGTACGCTTAATCTGTACCCCTCCACTGTTTCGCAAATCCCCGGAGAGCTACAGGATTCAAGGAAACGCTGTCGAATCGGGTTATAAAAGGCTTTCAGAGGGCGTACCAAATATCGAAATCGCTACACGCACGAAAGTGTATTGCTTGCAGGTGTGACTGACAACGGCCGTGGGTAGATCACGAACGCGTCACACATTATACAATGAACCGACGCTTTTGTCACGTCCTTGTTTGATTTCAATTTGAACTCCTGCCATCTGCGGGGACTTCGACAGGACGCATGGCAGGCAAGCACAGACAGCTGTCGCGAAAGTCATCGAACAGACACGAAAGTAAATAAAAATGCGAAAACAACAACAACAACAAAAACGAGGCATCGAGACTCCTTGATCCAACGCAGACACCCACCACTCCCGCGCAAATGAATCTGACACAGATCGGCCCGAGAGGAGACGCCAACGACCCGGGAGTGGGAATAATTCATAATTCATAAACGATATGACAATCGATATTGAACGGTCTAACAAGACGGACCGTCTTTTCATGCAGATGTTTCCCACGTGGTTCCCCACGCGAAGTGTGCGTGTCCCCACGTCGACGGAGCGCGTCTATCAAAATTATGGCGACTCCCGAAGACAAGCAAACCGGAGCTGAAATATTGAAGCTCAGTCAATTATATAACTGACATATAACTTGTTATAAGTGGTCATGAATTTCAGATTGGACCTGACAGTTACTGCCCCTGTGTGTGTGTGTGTGTCTCGACTTAACCTGCATTACTTTCTTTGACCTTTCTGGAACATTCGAAAGATCTAAAGATTGCGGAGGCAACGGTAACGACATTGCTTATCTAGCACGTTAGGTACTAAAGTTGGTTTGTGTTCCGATGTCAGTCCTCTGGATGTGAAATTCGCTTGCAGTTGTATTTTCCAGTTGCATTTTGGAAGTTAGTGTTACGAGGTTTCACGCCGTTATTCAGCAGCACTCCTTGTATATAAGCACGCATAACCCTTGCAGTCATCACCAGACCCAACCACAGTTTCGAGTCCCCCATCAGTCTCACGGGCATAAAATTCAGACAAAACAACAACGAAGATCCAAATATGAACACGCCGTGTCACTCCCTTAAAGTTCCAAACACCACAGACGGCAGGATATTATTAATCACGCAAAAGTAACGTTCGCACGTCGAGCGTCATCAAACCGACAGTCCCCACGACGACAACAAACACACGGCAAAAACGGTGCGATCAAAGTCGGGAGCGGCATACCCTAATGGCCACGTCCGGATTGGAGCCGTCTAAGAAAAGAAGCAAAAACACAAAAAAGGGGGTCATCAACCTCGACTACAGCCGCAAGTGCTTCCCTCTTGCGGCCAAACCAAAAAGCCACAAGAGACCTCCTCATATATACCGGCGGCAATTGCCGGGTCCCGGATCAAACGCATCAAAAGCGGCCCGTCGTGTGCACGAGCACTTAACCAACCCGCACACACAGAAGCCTGCAGAAATCCTCGATTCAATTCTCCCCAGCTGGGCCGGGATGTTATTGTCGCTCCGGCGCACGCAGACCCAAACACAGACATTTTTCTTTTTTTGTCTCGATGCTATTGTTTTTGTGTTTTCCTCCATCAACGCGTCTGGGAACCGTTTAATTGTGACAGATGAAACCGATCCGACACACGCCGGGACCGTCTTCCGGCCTTCGCCTCTCCCTCCCGCTATGTGGCGCTCCCTACCGTGTCACTGACGTGATTTCCCTTCCCTTTTCCTTTCCTAATTGAGGAGGATCTATCTCAATCACTGGGAGCAATCCGTCCTTCCCGCGATTGAGCCCTGTAATGTTTGGGGCACTCGAGCGGTTTTTCTTTCTTTCTTTTGTAGGGGTTCCCTCATTTTCGTCTCGTGTCCTGCGCGACTGCAAATGTCGTCGTCGGAACTTTCGCCTAGGTGAACGCAAAAACGTCATCCAAAGGGTTTGCGACGCCTTTCCCTTTCTTTACCTCCCTACATGCGTCCTTCACTCTCTCCTACAATACCTCGTTGACTCGCTCTACCTCAGTTTGTTGCATCTTTGACTTTTTAATTCTTCTCTTTATTATGCACACTTCTCTCTATCCGTTCCTTCGAGTTCAAGTCCGGTATATATCTTCCTCATACACCTACGAAGGCTATAGACGTTTGCAAGTATACGGCCCCTGGGCGCTGCCATCTTGCTACTGGAGTGCCCATAGTTGCCAGACTGGCGCCCAAGCAAAGCAGTTTCTAACCACGGTGGCCAGACTATATTTTGAAGCGTAGCTCTGGCAAACGTCTAGAAGACCCAGACTCAATATAAATTGTCGCATAAAACAAGTCAGACCAACTCGTGTAGATTCATTGATCGTTTAGGGAATGCCGTTCATGACGGTATACATTTATAAAGCCAAAAGGGAGTTTCAGTACATCGTTCCAGAAACTCCGATAAAAATACCCGATGCTCCGCGGCGACGCCCTTGCGCAGGCATCTCATCGTTGTCACGTATCGTTATCGGAGGTATCGGAACGAGCTACTAAAAGCACTCTCTAATGCCGCGGGCACTACTGAACAGATGATCACTTTAGGCATAAAGCAAAAAAGGGAAAAGTAAAGCTCAGCTTGTTAAGGGGCTTACCGACATTGACGTAAATTACGTTCTTAAACTTTAAAGCAACTTTGCTCACGAGAACGAACACAAGTACTTCACCCTCCCCCTTTTATTTTTTTTTATTTATTTTAGCTTTGTTTTAGGTATGAGCACCCGTACCTCGCAGGAAAGAAACAAACAGGGGATCCAGTTATGCGGATAAACAGCAAAACCAAACTACAACATAAACACACTATAAAAAAAGAAGAGTGTGCAACAAAGGCACGGGGCAGCGCCCGGCGTTAAACCACCTCTTGAAAACCCCACCCTTTCTCGCTCTGTTCATTATCTTCAAACGTAATGTTCCTCTCCTCAGCAACCCCCTACCTTCACCATTAGAGACCCACAACACACGATTATACGTACAATAGACGCCAGAAAACCTCAGCGACGGCGGCAGCGACCACTCGACCAACCAGGTTCTAACCAAAACCACATACACAAAGCAAAGGAGAAATCCCAGCGTCAACCCCGAAAACTTTCCTTTGTCCACAGCGCGGAATGTTTGTGCACAGTCCGAAGACAAAAGATGCATTAGCCCGCGTGCTGGGATACGGGCCAAAAATGTAGCAAGAGCGGCTAAATGGTCGTAGGCGCGCTGCAAGTAGTAGCAGCCGCGGCCGCCACCGGCGACCGCCGCCGCGTCTACTGCATGCCGTACGACCCGGGGGAAAGGGAAGACCAAGAGAACGTTCAATCAACCGCGCGCTTCTGGAAGACTGGGTCAAGAGAATTCGCTCGGCCAACCTGTTTGCTGCAGGCCTGCTCGCTTCTTCTCTTTCCTATAACTATTTGTCCGCGCCGCGCGCAGCGCCAATGCTGCGCGGACCCTGCACGCTGGTATGCAGTGCAAGCGGCCGAGACCGGACGTGTACGGCTGAGGAGATACCGGCGAGGAAAATAAACAAGATACGTTAGCCGGCAACTTTGTGCCCATCGCTTAACCGAAAGTAAAACCACGACAAGCAGACAACAAAAGCAGGAGCGTGGTTACGGTTGTTGTGTGAAAGCACTACAAAGCAGCAAAACGGGGAAAAAAACACAAGCCCATCAGCAGTGATTATTATTGGTAAGATCGTCTAAGAGAATAGGTTAGTCTCAGACATTTATATGCCGGCTTTTATGAGACGATGTTTACGGGAAAACATTGACAAGACGACCTTTATCAGCCGAAGTTCATGAGACTAACCTCATCAAAGTTCATCAGACAAAGTTCATCAGACAAAGTTCATCAGACAAAGTTCATCAGACAAAGTTCATAACACAAAGTTCATCACAAAGTTCATCACGACAAAGTTCATCACACAAAGTTCATCACACAAAGTTCATCACACAAAGTTCATCAGACAAAGTTCATCAGACAAAGTTCGTGAGACAAAGATCGTGAGACAAAGTTTGTGAGACAAAGTTCGCGAGACAAAGTTCGCGAGACAAAGTTCGCAAGAAAAAGTTCGTGAGACGACGTTCATACGACGAAGAACACGGAATCAGACGGCACCTTGCGGGCATGACTCCCAACCGCCTAATATGGTCTCCTCGTGTCACATAATAATAACTCGTCGTAATTATTACATTATTACTGATGTGCTAATAAAAACACATGGAAGACGGAATGCCAGAGCATTATGGTAACCAGGATTGCCGGGTATGATGTCATGCAAGTGGCTGTCTTTGGCCGTGTTCCAAAATTTACTCGATCTTACTCCAGGGCAAGGGTTTTGTACCTTGGCGTTCCAAAACCTACCCGCGTCCAGCGCTTTTCAATCTGCGTTGTCACGTCACACGACCCGCCGGAGTAACTCCGATCCATTTGGGTGCCTCCCACCGGGCTGGGGTTGCGCGTGCGTCGCAGTTTTATCAAAGGTAGATATCTCGCGCTGTACGCGGAGCATCTACCGAATCCTTAACCTGTCACTGACTATAGTTTATTGAGGCTCGCGTAGATAAATGGGGCGTGGTACTTAACGAGGCGCCATTAAAATGTCCGCGGACGTCATTGGGCTATATTCCAATACTGCCGGAATGCGCTTGGGATGCCGTCAGAGTTTGGACACCTGCCACATCTAGTCCTCACTGGCCAGCGCTTCCGCTCTCTCCCCTCCTCCTTTTCACCCTCCCCTTTTCCCTCTAGCCCAGCTTGCATACGTCCGAAGGTTTCTGGACTCGGAGCCACCTTTAGATCATTAGCGCAACATGTTTACGGTGACGCAGACAGATCGCATATAAACTGCAGGCTGCTCCGTGCCACTCAGAGGCGGATGAAAATACGTATAGTCCGTTTTCGTGTGACGGCCGTCATGTCGAAATATGACGTAGTTGGGGTGGGCAACAGAGACTGAAGTAAATAGTTTAAGCATAACCACAATAAACAAGTATAGCCAAGAAAGAAGTAGTAACTGTTGGCACGAACCCCTTGAACTCCAGCGCCTTCCAATCGGCAAATAAATTGATTTGCTATTCGCCCCAGCTCAGCCACGTCAAAATTCAACATAGCAGCCAACACACAAAAAAAAAAAAATTGTCAACCGACGTTTTTAGGCAGTATAGCTTTAAAAGTCAGTCTGGCCACCGTGGATGGAAATGACTATTTGGGCACCAGTGTAGCAACAGTGAGCACCCCTACGCGATCTACACGATTAAAAATTGGCGAGTCCCCCACTGGGGGGAGGAAAGGAAAGGGGGGGGGGGAGTTGTTTGATCCCCCAAAGGTCATCGTGGCACTATCCCGCTCCGCCTGGTGATTGGCACAAAAATGGAGAGGAAGGAAATTGGCGGAGAGGAAAACTCACTTTTCGTTTCTAAGCTAGGTGGCCGTTATAAAGGGAACAGCCATTAGCATCCATCCATGCATGCATGCATCCATCTACAGACTGAAAAAAGTCCGTGCGTCTAATTTCCCGCACAACACTCGGAGAGCCAATCAGCGCAACGTACGGAGGCAGCTCAGCGAATGACGATGCCGAAACATATGTTCACACCAAAAGCGCAGTCTGCGTTGTGACATTAGGCAATGCAAAACGTCGCGCAGAAGAGGGGCGAAAGCGGTCCGGGAGCTTCACGTCTGTGGATCTTCACAACACGCAACCGCACGCTCGGCTCCCTCGTTCCTGTTCTGAAAATGCCCGCAGCGTTAGACGCGTGTTCGCACGCATTACTATACTTTGTTTCAGCTTATGTTGTACCGCAGCGAAGGCTAGAAGCGCAGAGCTCACAGCATAGGCCGCTGTCCTTATTGCACGAGAGCTTGTGCCGCCGAGATATGCCCTAAAGCAAGGAGCTCGCGCTTGTAGCCTTTCCTGCGGTATATCATAAGGTGAAACAGAGTATAGACCCATTTCGAAAGTGCATGCCCTCTGTTGGAAACTGCGGAATCCCTGCACAATGCCTGACACAAGTGCAAGCTCCTTGGTTACTGATTACCAGCTGAACGTTAGGAAAGGACGAAGAGAGAAAGATACACACCCAGCAGTGTGTATCTTTCTCTCTTCGTCGCTTTTCCTAACGTTCAGCTGGTAATCAGTAAGCATGGATAACCAACCGGCTCAGCTACAGGCCATCACTAAGCTCCTTGGGTTCGAATGCGTCTCGGCTCACGAGCTCTCGTGCAGCGAGAGCACAAATCGAGGCTACCCGCTCGCGCTACTTGAACGTTCCGCGGTGACGGTTGTTCCACCATTGTGCAGTGGATCGGAGTGTTTATTTCAATGGGCACGTGACTTTCGAAAGGGGTCTCTCTTTCTCGAGCATGAGGGCAAGCATTGGGTTGCCAGAAGCCGTGTGATCAACCGACATTTCAATACCGCCAAGATCGACGGGAACTAACGGAACGCGTTTGCTAACGGCGTGCAAACGGGCGCCATTAGAAAACCGGGGCACAAAGCTGTTCGTGGGTGCGCTCCCATAACGAGTTAAATGAGTGCGTTTTATGGAACGAGCGTTATCCGAACAATGAGGCAAATGATCGACGCCTTCGCGGAAAGAGAATTTCCTTGGTTTCCGAGTCTCGGGGGCAATGAAGACTTCACGCTGCTCTCGTTGAAAACAAGTGCATTGTTTATAAACAAGCGCTGCGGCGTCATTCGTGCTCAGTTGCGCACCGTCGGCACTTGAACAACCCGCTCCCTCGTAAGCGGTACTAAAAATCACGCAGTTCGCTGTATTTTTTATTTTTTTTGTAAGCGTGGAATGCGTTTAGCGGTTAAGTCACGTGACCACGTCACGTGACTTAACGTAACGTGACGGAGTGGGGCCGTAAAGGTCCCGTTCACTGCCCCGGGGCTATAGGTGGGGTCGGAATTAAAGGGAGGGAGGCAGGGGAGGGGGAAAGGGGAAGCGAATGTTTTTTATAAAAAAAAAAGAAATAAACCAACCTTTTATTTAAAACGATCTTTTTTTTTTTTTTCTTCGGATATGGCAAACACCGATCTCACCAAGCGACGGGCGCATAGCGTGACGCCGCCATAACTTTAGTTCACAGGAGGCAAAAGGCAGGGCACGAGAGTGCTCGTGCTGTCTCGTGCTCCACACGCGCAGAGCTCCAACGAGGTTGTCGCACGTGCAGAAAGACTAAAGTTCCCTCGATGCATTGCGGCAGCGGTGGCGTAGTCAAACTGGCTGGTGAGATCGGTCTATTATTATGTAAACAAAATGGATATGGCTGACGCTTCGCACGTGACGTCAGATCCTTCTACGAGACTCCCCCACCAGCCAAATGCTCCCCCACGAAACATGTCCCATAACTCCGCCTCTGGCAATGGGGGAAACGCCGACAGCACGACGAAGCTGTGAATCGTAAACGGATGCGGCATGTCGGAAGACGCGTCATCGACATATGCCAACGTGCGCGCGCGCATACAAACAGGAGTACTGCAGTGTCGTGTGGCGGCGGAGGGAACCAATGGCGGCACCAAGCCAGAGACTGCCAACTGACAATCGGCGAAAAAGAAAACGCGCCGGCAAATACGTGCGAAAAACACGGAGCGACGCAACAGGAGAACCCGAGCCTACCCTTGGTTTCGCTCTCCTCACGATCGATCGACCTTCACGAGGACGACATCCGACGACTGGGACGTCCTTGATCCGCGTCTGTTCGCACACCGGTCGGATGTCTGAACAAGAAACGACGCCGCCCTTCACTTCACCCGCGGCGCGTCGCGCATAAACGGATGCTGCTCGAAAAAAAGAAACAGAAGAAAAAAACAAGGAAAAAAAAGTAGCTGGAACGACGACGGAGAGTATTTTGTTCGGACTCTCTTGTGAGCGTAATCAATTGTCTTTAGAGGCCGATATTCGTGCGATAATGGTATGCTTCACGCGTTCAATGCGGTTGTAGATCACGTCGCCTTTGGTGTTGTCCTGTCCGGCATCGAATATGCAGACTTTAATGGAGCGTAACGGTATTGTTTTTTGTTTGTTTTTAAATTTATTTAGCCGTCTCGACGGCTCCGTGTAGCAAAGTCGGCTGGTGGGTTCGAATCCCGGCCGAAGTACCAGCAATCTGAAGGAGGTTTATTGCGAAGAAGGCGTCGTAAAGTCAAAATTCCAGCTGCATGTAAAAAAAAAAAAAAGAAGGTGGTCGAAGTTGTTTTTTTGTTTTTCGCTGGAGCATGATGCCAGATGCCGCCCGTTGGTTTGGCACGTAAAAGCCTCAAATATGATTGCTTTTAACCTCAGTCCAGAGCATTAACATACTCGTAAAAAGACATAGATCGCCTTCGAGTGGTCCACAGGCGAACTTAACTGTATTAGGACCACGAGTAACCAAGTGACCTTAGCCGCGGTAGGTTTTTTGGCGCGCAAAGAAGAGCACGCTTCGAAGTTCGAAGTCACACCGAAAGTTTACGGTAGCGATGCCGCTCCAGGTGGTAGTCTCTAAAGTAACGCTTCGCTAGTGCAAATACGATCGCAGCCGACGCCACGGAGCTGATGGGACCAATTAAACGGCGTTATGAGCGCAAGTCACTGCGCCTTAAGTGTACTAGGCTGGTTCGGCGACGATAGAAAACGAGCAGGATCACGACGAACACATTGTTGTTTCGCTTTTGACGAAGTTTTGACTGGTCCCACATAGCTCGTAGCATCGGCTGTGTCCGAGCTCAACGTGAAACGAAGCATAGGGAGTTCTAGTGGGTCGTTCGTTCCCACAATAACGATACCCGATGACGAAACGACGCATGCGCAAAGGTGTCGGCGGAGCATCGAGTATCGTTGTGAGTTGAAACGTGGTGGCGCCAGTGTGCAAATAGACCCCAGCCACTTCCGGTTCTGAACTAGATGGCGGGTTTCGCAGTATTTGCCAAATCAAATATACACGCTATCTCCTGAAAATTGCCGCTTATAGCACTGTTAGACTTAAATCGCCCGATAATAAAAGGATGATGAGTAAAAAATTGGAAATATACGCGAACCGAAAGTTTGCCGGGGCTACCCAACAGGCGGCCCGCCGACATGACTCTGCCAGATGTGCTCTAGACGGCGACCAGTGCGATGATGCCAGAAACTAAAAACCGCCATTTTTGAGTTGTGCACCCCTGCAATAGATGGTGCCACTGAGTTTGTTGCCAAACAAAAAAGGTACGAAAGCCCCAGCGAACCATGAATCAGTTCCGCCTCACCGAGGCTATTTGGGAACGTCCACCGGAGTCAATCGAATCAGCGGTAGTGTGTTAGATATCAGCATAATCAAAGAACACAAAAAGAGAAGGAAAAAATAAAACGCCTGACGGGCAAGCAAAGAGGGGAAGGAAGGATATCGTCTGGTCCCCCGATGCAAAGACAAACAGGTCGTCCGCCTGCCGCCCAGACATCGGAGCATTGCCGAGAGTGTGTGACGGAAGTCTGACAGGAAACCCTGGAAGCGAGCTCTCCTCTTGGAAGCACGAAGCAGGGCGACACGTCCGCGACACATCCGGGAGAGCCCGGGCACGACAAGCCGCTCCTCGTTCCCCCTTCACAGACGCTCGCGAAGACATCGGGCGCAGCGGGGATGGGCGGCACGCGCCGAAAGTGTTCGCGTCGTGTGCAACGTTTTTTAGAGCCGTAAAAAGAAGATAGATAAAACATTTTGAAGAAACGGAGTTGTTCCTTATTTATTTATTTACCAGACACGCGCAATACGAGTTTTATATTTTTATTGAAAGCCGCTGATTTCGAGGCAGGAAGCCTCCACCGTGTGCTAATCGCGCGAAGGGGTACGCCCGTGTTTATAAAAACTCAAAAGGTGCGTTATGATTAAAAACAAGAAAAGGAAGTTCAGCAATCCTTAGGTTTAAAAAACAGTCGGTCGAGATAAAAAGAGAAAAAGTTGATATGCACAAAATATAAACCATCAGTCAGAAGGGGAAATACGGGAAAAGAACGCGTTTAATCGTTCGAAAGTTCTCCCTCCGAGTTCTGTGCATTATCACGGGACTTATCCACAGTTCCAACGTTTCAACGTAACTGCAAAAGCCTGACGCAGCGAAGGACGTGACAGCTCTCCATCGCAGGTTTGCACACCGACTGTACGCATATCACGTGCTTCACACTTCGACGCTCTGATTGGCTCGCCGAAGTTGCAGCTTTCCTACATGGCCTACCGAAAGCAATTCACAAACACAAAGCAAATCAGCTCTATAAGAGCTTAGAAGCTCATACCCTCGAGGAATCATTCAGAAATGATTTAAACCAGTACGTATACTATCCGTTTCTTTTTCTCCTTTGCAACAACGAAAGTGATCAGCGACAAAACAGCCGACCACCGCCACGGAAAAAAAAGAAAAGTGCCCAGTGAACAACAACCTGCGCCAATCGGTAAGCTTGGTAAAGAGAAAAAAGGAAAGAAGGAAGACAGACAAACGCGTCAGAAGGAATACATCGGAGACGAAGACAATCACTTCCTCAAAACGCCGCAAAACCTATCAGAGCGCGCAGGGATCGGCCACCTCGCAGGTCTATACACACAGACAGACTTTTTCTTCCATGTTTTCGTTCGGCGTAACCAGCGGCGGCGGCATCCCGCTAGGCCGTAATCACGGGCCGCGCGAGCGGTCACGCTAGAAATCCATTCCACACGCCCACCCAGAGAACCGCAAAATTGCCTGTTCTCCGCCAACGTGCATCTTTATCGTACAGCGTCCTCGCCGTCGCTTAACGAAGATACGACTATAGAAAAGAAGATGGTATACCCCACCACTACGGGGTCCAATGGAGAACCGGTGCTGTACAGAGCAATCACCGCATTTATCGTAATATTTTTACTATGGCCGGGCACTTGATAGGTTAACCTACCGAATAACCGATTAATGCTTTAATCGCGACAAAGTTTTCTAACCGGTTAATGGGTTAAATTTGGACAAACGAAGAGAATACTAAAAATGCAACGCTTTCACCATGCAGTCGTGGACGAGTACACCTGTATGAAGGCAAAGGTTAGGTGAATCTCTGACCTAAAGTAAACTGTACAGTGTAGACGCGAGATTTGTAACCCCCAAAAAGTGGAGAAGGCTACAGGTGTCCCAGCTACTTCAATGCAGTGCGAGTGTCCGTTTAGTGCAGCAGGGACTATTGTGAACAATCAAAGGAGTTCGCTCCTGCGGGAGAATATTAACGAACTTCTTTGCATCTGCGGCTGAAGTAATAAATAATTCGTGAACAGTGCCAGGTGCCTTTTGACTGTTCTCCACTACGCATCAAGGTTGATTTAAAATCCGAAACTGTACATTGCGCCGTTCACCACACATTAAACAAAAACAAAAATAATTAATTTTATAATGTTTTTTTATGTATTATGCGTGGGAATGAACGAAACCGATTGACCAATAAATCAATCGATTAAAGGGTAACAATTATTTGGATTAAACTTATTTTTAATTGGCGCCAAATTCTATTTTTTATTGTCTTAAATCAACGTGATATAGTTTCTCAATAGAACACATCGAAGGGGCGGTACGACTAGAGACGACAGCTCATCCGTGGGATGGATGGATGCAACAATGGCTATACCCTTTACAACGGGCGGTAGCCAACGCCACCTAATCTTTGTATTGGGGCTTAAAAACATTGTTGCCAAAATCAACTTTCGTCCCCTAAAACGTTAAAAAATAGTTTTTTTTTTTTTTATAGTATTGAAAGTTGAGAAAGTTGCATTTCCGAATCACAACTATCGCCAGGCCTGTCCGTTTTGCACTCAGCACCAACATTTCGGCATACAGAAGAAAATTTGGGAATGGGAGTGCCGACCCTCTTAAGGCCTGTTCACACATGCAGCGGAGCGCTAGCAAGCGTAGCGCTTATCTGCGCTAAGCGCAGCTTGAGCTGAGAAAAGTGTGAACCGATGCGCGCTAACATGTGTCTCAGTCGTGTCCTTTTACCATGGCACTCGGAGGTGAAATAAGTCTGCAGTCACGGCCGAGTGGCTCCACTTATATTGTTTATGGATACAGCTCCGTTCGACTCATCGACTAAGGTCATAACGAGTAGATTCGACCTCAGCCCAATATAAGAGCCTGAAGAACATCTTCGATCTAAATGCATACGCGGTGTCCAATGAGGCCATGGCCGAGATCCCGACGCGCGCGAACGCGCGCGCTTCGGAGTGATCTCGGAGGCCATGCATGCGCAGATCGCAAGTGTTTCGATCGTTACCCGATAGGTGGCGGCAGTGTGTTCTCTCGTCGTAAGCGGACAGAAGAGGTTCCAACACAGTCGATCACCACTTAAAAGGCAAATGTGCGAACCAACCTTCAGGAACCAAGCTTTTTACATCCGCAGCACCGCAAACCTCGTGCTCTTTGGCGACGAATTGACGGAACACGGCGCTGCGACAAGTCGTGCCTGTAGCCTCGAAAGATATCGACTTATAATATCCTGCTGTAGTCAAATGAGCATGAAAAAAAAAATCTAAATAATGAAATGCATAATAATCCTAGCGTCCTCCGCAGAGATTAGGACAGACGAAGGTCGACCGCTAACGTTTAATTCCAGCAGAATTTGCGTCGACTTCGATTAGAAAAAGGAAACGAAACTCGCTACCGAAACGCCACCCGGTCGTTTCAGCACGGTGCGCGTACGATCTCCGAAGGCCACGAAGGTTGTTTTTTTGAGCGGGTATAAGCTCTCCTGCACGAGCGCTTCGGTGGCCTCTGTAGGATTACTTCCGCTTGCGTGTCATGTGAACGCCACCTTGGTGTGTTGGCCTTTCCTCTTTTGTCGCTTTCGCCGCATCCTTGCATCTCCTCGAGCGATGTGTTCAGGTGGGACAATAAGCCAATCGTAATGATCATGCGTGGCTTGCACAGTCTCCAACAATAGGAAAGACCCATTCGACGGGGTAGTTTCAGGCGGCTGCGCAGGATTCGCTTTGGCTATAGGCCTAGACACCAACTCAAGTCTGTGACGTCACGGCTTACTGCAGTGGCGCTGCTGTCCGCACTGCGCATGCGCACAAGCTTCACGGGAATCTGGTTTTTGCGCACGCGCTGACTTGTTTCTAAACAGTGCGCTGGTCTATACTGTTTCCGGTGACGAAATAATCAAACATTTACCATGCCCTCTCCCTAAAAATAAAGCGTCCGTGGCCAACCTGAGCGTATAGCAACGCCGCATAAACTGCATCGGCGAGTGGGTCTTTCATACTGTGAGAGACTGTAGTACCTTTAAAAAAAAGGGAGAAAACGAAACAAAACCGGGGGTGTGTTGCAAAGCTGCATGGGTACACCCCTGAGGAAGATGAAATCAAATGCAACAAATACGTTGCGCAAGAGGGGGCGCAGCAAAACACGTTGCAATAACTAAAGCGCGGGTGATATCCGGATGTTGTACCGGCCCCTCATCAATTCCCCCTCAGATCGTTGCACGACCCCTTCAGCGCCGCGAAAGCAGGCTGGATCATAGGTTACTTATAAACAGCAGTGCGTAATAAACTGCATATAGACGACCCGGTTGTGCGCATCCATCACGTCGAATCCGCTTTCCCGAACGGATCAAACATTAGGTGCCAATCGATCAAAACGATAATATCAATCCTGAAGTGCGTTTCCCTTTCGAAGCCCAACTATAGTTGAGGGCAACCTTCGTCCGCTTTTCCGTCTTCCATTGGCAATCTCATTTCGTACGGGGCAGACGCCGGAGCGCGTGCGCGCTAGCGCAATCGCGCAAGCGCGCGTGCCCGCCCGAGAAAACATCGATCTCCTACAGCCACGGCGGCGTTTTCCCAAGTCATTCAAAACGGCAACTCAAACAACAAAAGCAACAAAAAAAATATGCGCAGTACCAAGAAGAAAGCGCTCCGCGCTGCCGTGTTCGGTAATCCGTCAATCGAACGCGACAAGCAACGAAACTCCGTCCCAAGAGTGAAACGGTCAACTGTTCCCCAACAACCCACTCTACATCCGCCCCGTTCGAACATCGAGCAAACACCAAACAAACGAGAGAAAAAAGAGAGTGTCGCAACTTTGGTTTTTCGCAGATGTTAATGTAGACCGACAGTGGTCAGGCTGGCAGCAAGTGAGTTCGCACATGAAAACAAACAAACAAAGTATTCTCAGAAGCACACGACACCAACGCGAAAAGGCTATATACGCGTAATCGGTAGGAAGTTACGTGGACGTTAATACCGCACATACAAAGCTCCGATTTTCACGTTCACGCAAATTCGCCTCCAAAAAAAAAAATGAATAAAAAAAGTACAAGAAAAAGCAGTGAGGAAGGGTCAGATACGAAAGCGGCCTCGAAAGCCCCGACCTGTGCCTCGAGGTCGAGCCTCCGCCGGAACAGTCGTTGCAGTCGCATGACGTCTCTTGACTCCCGCAATCAGCGAGGCATTGTGTTGCTGCATGTATGTAGTGTGCGTCCGACTGTACATCCGTGAGCAGACCAACAAGCAGAGTCAGATTGTGAAACAACTCCCTGCCCGCGTGCTAGACGTCGCCCAAGGAAAGAGAAAAGCAAACACCGGACGGAAAGTGCGTACCACCATAGCCTCCGATATTTACTGACAAAGCCTGGCAGGTCGGCACGAGAAGCGGCCGTGGAAACGGAAAAGGTGGAGCGGCAGACAACCGATGAGAGGAGAGCCACGTGACTGGCGCCCCCATGCGGCGAGACGCCGAAACGCACTTCTCCCGAGCGAACGAGTGTGTTTCGGGTCCTCGCCGCTGTAAAAGCTCTGCGCTGACGTTCAGATTCCCCGAGAAATGGCTCTTTGGTGCTCTCTGCTACCAGATCCACGCGCTCCAAATCTGCGACCGGGCACTCTATGGCTCCGGCTATGGTACCACCCACAGTTGCCAACAGCATAAGAACGGCAGGGCGGCTCTTTCGAGAGCCCGGCTCCCAACAGGCGCTCGCTGCCTTCCGTCGTGCTTTGGCTGCATACGTAAAAAGCTCGCGTTGGAGGCGGGCTAACTGAAAGCCCCCTGGCCGTTCTCGCCCCGCAAGTGACCGAGTTGCTTCGGAGCAGGTCAGAAAACCAGATCTCACGAGTCTTACACCCGATGATTGCGATCACCAAAAATCATCGTTCACGATGATTGCGACGATTCGATGCAGTTGCTTTAAAACACGGAGTATCTGTAGTGTGATGAGGCTGAAGGCTACACAAGTCGTTTTTGTCAACGACGAAAAAACGACAATAGCTTCGCAACATTGGGGAGTGTAAAAAAAAAAAAAGCTGTCCAAGCAGCGTGCCTTTGCTTCCCCCCCCCTTCCCTCCTTTTTCCAGTGGTGAAACGAGCAAAACAAATAAATACACAAGTCATACACACGCAACACACGAAAAAGTAAACATATATAACACAATACTTCCGTTGTTAAAAAAAGAAAAGAGAATAAACAGCATTGACAATGGTTTACATTGAGCGAAAAATAACTATATAATAATTTCGCGACGACCGAACAGAATAAATGGTATGATACAAAACACTTCCCTAGAAATACTCCACCGTTTTATTTTACCATCAGCACCCATTGTCAAGCCACCCGTGTTGCCGGTCCTTTTAGTTACTGTCAGTCGCTATAATAGGCGTAATATAAGCATCAATCCACTTTCTGGTCACGACGAGCTAGGCGAGACCAATTACTGCGAGGGTAAACCGAAGAACCTGCCTGAGGAGGAAACTTAGAGGCACGCGGGCCAACGCCCAGGCGAGCTGCATGCGCGTCTCGAAATAGCACCGCCATCTAACGCGTCGGTCCATAAAAAAAAGAACAAAATTTCTAGTTCCATTTATTTGTGTGCGTGTGCATGTGCGGTAAACGGAACAGTTATTTCCCATCGAACGCTGATATCGAAAGAATGTAGACGTGTGCGTTGTGCTTGCTTCTGGGGGGGGGGGGGGGGAGGAGGGGGGGGGGGGCAGAGGAAAAAAATGAATTTGTCTATTTCGTTAAGGTGCTACTGCTCCCCTGATTCCCGGATTCGAGAGACAGGAAGGCGAATATAGCTCACGGATCACCACGATCTGGCTCTTGAGTGTCGGGTGATAAGGTAAATGATCATAAAAAAATAACCTTCCGTCAAGCGACCAGGATATCCGCCTAGCTTCGCGCCAAGCCTTAGGTATGATCTCAATATACGAGCAGCGCTAAGGTGACTCGTTCTTGCTCGTCTCGTAATAATAATAAATAAATAAATAAATCTATATATATATATATATACATATCTTTTTTTATCGAACACTTTAGTCGTCAGGAGGAACAATACCAAGAGGAATCCAGACGTTGGACCTGTTCTTTGGGCAATAAACTTCGACTGACTCCGCATTCCGCGATTCGTCGTCAATATGACGCCGATTAAAGCAGACGATCCGCTCCGCGTACAACCCTATAAAACTACTCCGTTCAATTTTGATTTTATCGGGATAAAAAAGAAAGATAGGAAGAGCAGCTTGGGAAGGAACAAAACGAATCTGACCCGAAAAAAAACACCCCTAGAAAAAAAAAAAAAAGCTTTCGAAAGACAAAATAATAATAAATACATTAAGCAACTATTCACGCACGTATGGACGTCACCGAACCGTCAAACTGACTTTACATACGAAGATAAAACGTCGAATGACTCCTCTTCATCCCCATCCAAAGAAAGACAACGAAAAAAAAAAAAAAAGAACGATAGACAACATTTTGAAAGTATTTTTATAGCCTGAATTTTTTATATTCTCCGATTGTTTCAATTTATTTAACTCCTTCCTTTCGAGACATCCATCGACATCGCTGCATCACGCGCTAAACAAAAAAAAAAAGGAACGAAAATAAAAATAAACATCATAAGAAGCAACGAAGAGCGTCCCACACAACGCGGCACGGATGCCCGTAAAATAAGACATTCGAAAAAACAAAACAGCAAAATCTATCGAGCTAAAAATAACCCAAGTTCCCGAGGTGACTCGCCTCACCTTTTAAAAGTCCGTGTTTTAAGGGCCCATCAAACGATAAAACGGCTGCGGATTGGGAACCCCGACGATATTTCCGGAATCTTCCGACTCCCTTGGTACGCTCCATCCGTCCGTCCCCCCCCCCCCCAAAGGAGAATTCCTCTCCGGGCCGTACCACACTCCCGTTTCGCGTGACGATGGACCTCAACGCTTGCCACGTGACTTTCAAGCTCCAGGCCTCGCTTGGCCCATCCGGAGGGTCACGTGACACCCTCCGGGCTGGGGATTGGCTGGGGTGGCTGGTAGCGTCCGTCGCAGCCCATCCTAAGGTGAAAACCTCCGGGACGCGTAATGCAAAAAAGAACAAGCGTCCGTAGCCGTTAACGTCGTCTCCAAACTTTTTTTTTTTTTGGTACCGCTATTTGTTATGTTTTCTGACTCAACCCCTTCTGTCTAATCGACCAGGAATCCCGGGTATTTCGTGCATAACTCGACACGCTGAACTAGCCGCGGCCCCTTCTCGAATTCCTGCGGGTGTTTTTCTGTTCTTTCCTGATCGACCGACGTGCATGGGCGCTCGCTGCACCACGAGCAATTAACCACGGCGCGGAAACAGATAGCGGCTCGATTACGGGCCTCCGAACCAGCAAACAAATCAACAACAAAACAAAGAAACAAAAAAGAGACCGCATGATGTGATTTTGTTGACGACATCTAAGCACCACGTACTTTGCTGTAACTATACTGACTAGTCGAAACATCCGCGTCCGTGCAAACCTTTTGCATCCTTCCGAGTTGGGCGAGCGCGTCAGATACAACCCGAACTCCATATTAAACGAATATATATCTATTGAATGCATGGCATTTATAGGGCTAGTGTTTCGCGCTTTCGTGTACTAAGATGTAGCTTCAATAGAGCGTGCAGTTGTTGGAGACTGTTCTTGGAGCGGGGACCTTCCTCGGTGTGCGCTAGGTGGCAGCAAAGCCGACTACCCGTACGGGTACAGTTTGTGTGTATATACGCCAAAGCCGACACGAGTGTGAACAACGGCGGGCGCAGCCTGCCGTTGTTCACTCCACACTTCTTGTTCCTCACTCCACCGGCAGTTCAAGCGTCAGCACATAAACAAACCGTTCGGTGCGCTGTGTAAACACATGCGTGCGACAGACTGTGGGTCGGGGCGGACGTGATCAGAGGCTTCGAAATGCTACGTGTTTAGAACGTCTTCGAGAAATGCCAAAGAAAACTCAATTTTGTTTTATAAACCTTAGCTTATGGGACTTTCCTCTTGCATCACTACTTTATAAAGCTTTTCTTTTTTTTCTTCTTTTTTTCCGACACGAGGTTTATATCGAATACTAAAATACGCCCAGCGATGGTTTCTTCCTCTTTCACTTATTTAGCTTTTGGCTCCGAGAAATGCAAGTGTCCCTAGTGGATATCACGTGACATGTCCTGGAGGTCGTACGGACGACCGCTCCCCTACCGCGCAATGGAATTCGAAGCAGCCAGAAACATTCCAAGCGGAATGTCGCACACGGCTTCTATGTATACAGCTGATTCCTGACCGATTCGCTCGAAACACAATTAGTCCCAGTCTCATGCGCATTAAGATTCTTACTGAGAAAGAAGGAGAGAAAAAACAAATGATGATGCCGTGGAGAGTTTGGCAGGGTCTTATTGAAAACACCAGTGATGTAAGGCTAACGGGTAAACTGGCCTCCGTGCGCTATAGCACTGCCAAAAGCTAGCTTTAGCAAATCGTTTTTGAAGGCATCTTACAGCCGCGCGCCTCTATAGGGGGTATTCACTGGCCGCCATATTTGAGGTCACTGTTTGGAGCGCATGCCCACAACGAGCTCGCAATAATAGGCTGTCGAGACCGGCAATCTTGATGGTGCGGGGTGCACGTTGCAAAATAACTGTGGAAGCTCGCCGTCAGCACGTGCTCAGCATTGGCGCACACAGATATGGCCGCCAGTGAATACACCCTATAGTGGCGACGTGTACGATCGAAAGCGTCGCTGCGGTCGGTCTTCCACGATTCGTCGAATGTTGACCATGACGTCAGCAAAGGATTTCTCGTGGAAGGAAATAATAGTAATCAAAGAACTTCCAATTTTTACGGTGTTGTCAGTGTTGGTTTCAGGGCGCGATGATTCCAAGCTTCCACCATGCATATTACAAACACAATCGAACCTGTTGTTCCCAAGGTAATGACGCCACGACAGGGAACCATAGAAGGACACCACAAAAACATCTCGCCGCTAATAGGCGCGCGCATCAAAGCTCGCGGGTCACAGTGCCACCGCGAGCTCCCGCTACAAATGTACGGATACGATATTTGTTATGGCTATGCCCGAGTCCCAAGAGAGCGACAAACAGAAACAACCGGCGCCGACCAACCTCCACGCCCCGCATCCACGCACAGGTATCTTTTGCAGGCTGACTTCACCAGCACCGAGAGGAGGCAAGCCTGCCAAAGGTATAGCCAGAATAGCTTGCGTGAATCCTGCGCGTTCTTGAGGCCAGTCTGTGTCGGTTGTTGGCTTTTCGCTCCATTGAAACTGGCAGCTATAGACGCTTTAGACACGCGCGAGATTACAGCCGCCATTGCCGACCTTCTCTTGTCTTACCGAGATGCCGAGCCACTGCAGCGGGCGTTGTCGAGCCCCCACAAAGGCCTCGTGCATATACTTCGTTTCAGCTTGGGTCCAGACGCAGGCGATGCAAGCGCGAGCTCCGGGCTTTGAGCGTCCCTGCCAAGCACGCGCGCTCGTGCAATGCAAGCACTGTTCAGGGCCACACGCTCGCGCTCGTAGCATCGGCTGCGTCTGGACCCAAGCTGAAACGAAGTATAGGGAGAAGGACAAAGTAGCACCTAAAGTGGCAATAACCTGTCCTGCCCTGCAGCAATGATGAAGTAAAGCGAACGCAATAAGAGGAAACAAAAACTGAAGATCGGTTATGGCGGCACCCATGCACAGCTGCCTGAAAGCGCCTATAGACCTCTTTCGCGTAACCTCATCCAGCGCGCAACTGACGTACCCTCGACCAGGTGTATTTGTAATTTCCCGCTGACACAGGGTATGCAACCGCCGAGGGTGTGGGGGAAAAGACTTAGAAACGGACGTCCTGCGTGAGTTAGTTCAGAGTGTTTCTTTTTACCGTGTTGCAATTTTCACAAATATACGGTTGCCTGGCAATCACTGCGTCGTCGTCGTGAGCACGAATAGTTTTAAGAGCACAAGAAGCTACCGCACGAGTGTGGCTGCAATGTTATCGAGCTACACACGTTCCCCGAGGATCCCTTTTCATCAAATGTGGGCGTGGATCACGAGGGCTGTGTATCAGACTCATCGTCACATTTATGCTCACGACTGCTTCGTCTACGGCAAGAGGACCGATTCAGAGCCGGTGCAGGTGCTCCAATTAGGTTTTCACTCAAAGTGTATATGCTATTGCTCCATGGCATTTTGAGGGTATACGAAAACGACTACGTGCTACCACTCAAGGTGCAGCCATCAAATGCCGCAAGCCTATTTGGATAAACTACATTAAACTGTTCACATATATCTACGTTGTGGAAGCTACATTAAAACACCCCACCGTCTTTGTTCTTTCGATGAGGTAAGGTGTTGATGCCCACTATAGCCAAGTCTAGCCAAGTAACCCCCCCCCCCTTACCCACACCGTTGCCTACCCAGATAGCTGTACTGCCGGAAACAGCCGGTATTTCAAGCTACAAGCCACTACACAGCGTCGTCGGCGCCGTAAGTCTCAAAATAGCGGCACACTTAAAAAAAAAAATAAAGCCCGGGGTTTGGTGCAAGTTTCGGGCTTTTAGCGTCCCCACCAAGCACGCGCGTTCGTGCAGGACAGGCACTGTTCAGGGCCACATGTTCACGCTTGTAGCAGGGCTGCGTCTGGACTTAATCTGAAACCAAGTAGTATAGACCTTTTCTTTAACGGCGCCGCCATCTTGAGAACTGCGAGCGCCGACGACGCCGTCCAGCGGCTTAGAAAAGAAATACCGGCTAGCTCTGACAGAAACAGCTATCTGGGTAGGCATCGGTGTGGGTATGGGGGGAACTTGGCTAGACTCGGCAATGGTGGGCTGCAATTACTTGGTTGGAGCTTGTCCGGTTGAATCCAGCCAATCCAGCTGGCTACTCACAGGCCATCACCTTGCCTCCTTGAGAGAACGAGGACGAAGACGGTGGGGTGTTTTGATTAAGTTTCCACAGCGAAGTATATATGAGCAGTTTAATGTAGTCTATGCAGGTAAGCTCTCGGTATTTGATAGCTCCATCTTCGGTGTTGGCATGTAGACTTTTTCATACCTTTCACGTATACCATGGGGCTTGCAGTGATAACCTAATTGAACCACCTGGGCCGGGAACTAAAATCGGTCCTCTTGTCGTAGACGAGGTGGTCGTGAGCTTAAACGTGACGTTGAATCTGCAACGAATCTCTCGCGATTCAAGCTCGCAATCGACTGACTTCATAAATAAGGATTCTTGGGAAAAATGCGAAGCTCGATAACATTCGCAACTTTCAGCGATGGTGGTATACCGCGGTGTTGAGATTCGCGTTCCCTAGCTCCTGGATGATAGGCCTCATAATAAATGGGCTTGCCTACACCTTCCTGGCGTGAAAAAATAACGTAAGGCTCTAATACATCTCGTATATAGCAAAGCTAGAATTACTTTTACGCGTCGCAGACCCAGCCTCGTACCGCTGTTCTACGACGATCATCCAGATAGCAGCCATTTTGATAGGCCCCCTATAGGTCGTGAAAGTTGCGAATTGCAGCCACACTCGCGCTGCAGCTTCTTGTGCTCATGGCACACTTTCTGCTATTGTTCTTAAGCTTTTTAAAATTATTTATCCATCCGACGACGACGCAGTGCGTAGCCAGACAACCGTAGATTTTCGGAAATTGCAGCACGGTAAAAAGGGGGACTCGGAACTAACTCATGCATGACGTCCGTTTTTAAGCCTTTTCGCCCATACCCTTGGCGGTTGCGTACCCTGTGTCAGCGGGGAATCCAAAAATGCACCAGGTCGAGGGTGCGTCAGCTATTGGCTGGTTTGAGGTTATGCGAAAAAGGCAAGATTCCTTTCGCACTATCAAAATTCGTGTTCGTGTCAGACAATACGTTGCTTCACCCACAGCCAACATAGCAAATGGAGGATTTTCTCAAGAGGTTGCGCTGTAACCCTTCTCATCAATAAATACGCTTGAACAACAACAACACCGTTATCCCACAACTCGTGCTGATTACGACATGTGAACACATCCTACATACCGTTCCAATGCTCACAAAACCACAGGGTGCGATTTTCACAGCACAGCACGTACATGTTGTCTCATGCCATCTTGAAAGTTTTCATATGTTCATTGGAAACATCCATACGATTTTGTTCGTACGGTTCTCGGTGTCAGGCAAAGGAATATAGCACGGTCTCTAAACCTAGTGCGAGTAATTTTCTTCACCTCCGTCCCTTTTTTATGTGTATATATTTAGAGGTAAAAGTGGGTGTAAAACAGACAAAAAAAAGAGTATTGAAGAACTTAAGTCCTGTTTCGGCTGGCTCGAAATAAACCCGTGATTGACGTGTTGCCTGATTATTCTAGGCGACACTTAACGGGCGGATTCGTGTTTTCCCCCAAACGCTGGCGCAAACAAGAAGCGAAAACAGGAGGAAAAACACGAAAAAACAGGCGATCCGAGATCCGACCCCTGAGCGAGTCGGCGATAATGGGAACGTCGAGGCGCAGCGGCGGCCCGCTTCGTCTCTCGGCCCCGCAGCGGGGGTCGTCCCCCGAGCGTATACGCGCTCGTCTCTCCTGCTGCGGCAGGAGCGAGCGAACATTCCGAATGTCTGCACATCACGATGCTCCGCGGTGACGACGGCGCCCCGGTATGCCGGCCGATAAAAGACGTTCTTGGCACCAAAAGGCCGCCCGGGACGCAGGGAGGGCCGACGGGCTATTTTCAAGAAAGCTCCGCACTTTCGTCTCTTCCGCCGCCTTCCGCCTCTGCGCTGTGCGGCACTGCGAGCGCTAGCACCAGTCGCGTGCGCCTATGTGTGACTCCATCCGCGCAGTGACAAAAATATGACATGTAAACAAGACGGGCCGTGAACAGCTCGACGACACTATACGCTGGATGGATGGATGGATGGACGGATGTTAACGGCTATACCCTTTGTAACGGGCGGTAGCTCGCGCCACCCAGCCTAATCCAGGAAAACGGACGCCACCTGGTGCGAAGATACCGAACTAAACGAAACAGGTCCTTTCACGATTTCTGCTCGTCCCTCCTCGTGTGGCTGCCGTGATTACAGGTTGTCGGCGGTTAAGCGCGATGGAACAGTTGTTCCGGATGACCCTGTCGTTACCGTCGTATAAGCGTGTTGCCCAGCTCGCTCTGAACGCAACCTCCGCGTGAAACAGACATTGTGCGTTCATCAACGTTTAACAGCACCGCAGTCCTTCTTTCGGGTCCTCGCGTGCCGCCGCAGCGTCTCGCGGCAGCGGCGAGACGCTGCGTTTCGGCGTCTTGCCGCAGCGGGGCGCCAGTCACGTGGCTCTCCTCTCATCCGTTGTCTGCCGCATCACTTTTTCCTTTTCGGCGGCCGCTTCTCGTGGCGATCTGCCAGGCTTTGTCAGTATATAGGAGGCTATCGTAGTGATTAAAGATCGGGGAAAACCATTTTGAGTCCATTGCTTGCCCGATTAAACCCGAGCGTTGCGCGTTGAGCTGGCCATGCATGGCACGGCGCACCGCACGACCTAGCTGTCTAAGACCGCCATATTGGCCTGATAGCGGCGACCCCTGTAGGTCGCTGGGGTCGCGAATACGCCTTTCCAATGTTTGAGAACACGTTCCTGGAATGGTCTATAGCCCCTGACAGGATGAGAACAGCAGGGAAGTATTTCAGTCATCCCGCCTCCAGCGCAATCTTCCTATATTCGATAACACTTCGGCGCATCGGGTCGAGCTCCGAGCGCACACGCGCAATCGAAGCACGGGCGATGGCAACAACCGCGTGCTGGACGCCGGGCATTCGAAAGAGACGCCCTGCCCTCCTCATCCTGTCAGTCACTACAACCAAAAATGTCGCCATCGCCAAAAAAAAAAAAAACAGAAAGAAAGAAAAACATTTGTTTGGCACATTACATGGTTGAAGAACGGCTCAGACGACCCAAAGAGAGAGAGAGAAAGAGCAAGAGAGGGGGTTGACGGATATCACGAAACGAAGGGAAGTCAAACGAACATGAATTGGCACTACCTCGCATTCAGCACGAGCCGGCTGTAATAACTACACACAGAGGGGAAAAAGAAAGATAGCGCACGATTTAAATTCGACTAGACGCCAAGATCAGCTTCTCTGTGGAGGGCCTGTTGAAAAGGGCAGAGGGGAAGGGGGCGACGCAATGATCAGCTGAGGAGAGAGAGAGAGAAATCTGGAATGTCCGCGTATACTCCGTTTCACCTTACGATGAACCTCAGCAGACGGTATGCAGAGTCATCCCAGCAAATCCACCGCTGTGAACGTATCACGTGACCACGTTCCCCAAGCGGCGCCGCGCTCTCTCCCGAAGGTCACGTGACACTCGCACGACATTGGATTGGGTTGGCTTGGCTTTTGGGCGGCTCGCTAGTGCCCGTGGTCCGTCCTAAGATGAAACGCGTGCGTAGCGAGAACACATGCCTCCAATCGGCGTGCGTCTCCGTCTTCCATCTTGCGGATGAAGAGTCAGCGCAAACACGACCGACGACGCGCCACCACTCGTGATCATGACCGAAACGCTCTCCAGAAGATTCCACGGACGAACCGACAACACGGGGGACCACTAACCGAGTCAGTCACACCGTTCGCTGAGGTCGCGATGCAAACACACAAACGCGCGCGCGCACACATCTGTCTTAGGGATGCACCGCAGCGGTATACGCTACGAGCGATCCGAGCCAACCCAGCGCTTTGAACTTCTATCAGGTGACTACCAAGCGCCTGTGACTACGCGCGGCCCGCGCCCCTCGTGGAGGTCACGTGGTACCCACGCGACATTGGATTGGATCGGCTGTAGCTCGTAGCGTCCGCTGCGGTCCATCGCAAGGTGGAACGGTGCGTAGAGAAAGAAGCCAACGAAAATAATGGATGAAACGCTACCGAACCTGCCCGCCCGGCAGACGGCACCGCGGCCATGTTTAAACGGGCACGGGTATGTTAGCGTGTCCAGGTGGCACCGAACTAAGTCGTGCTCCGTCCGTTTGTTTTCTGGCGGCTTGCTCACGCACACGCGTGCGTTTGTAGACGCGAACAGAACAAACACGCCGCGGGTTCGTTCGAGGACGTTTCGGGGAGTACCGATTTGACCGCACGGTGGCGCTGGTGCAAGGGGGCGCGCGCTCGTATAACCGGAGAGAGACGTAAGAGACGGCGTAACTGAGTCGTTATCCCGCAGGCTCTCGTCGTCTCGTGCGTGACCTAACCTTGGTTGGTGAACTTGGATGTTGTAAAGAGGGGAAAAAGAAGTCGAGAGGAAAAGCCGTTAACGCTGCTTTGTGAGGCTAACCATTAGCGGCAATGTCGTCACTGTCGAACGAAGACAACATTACGCCCTGCACATTTTCTCCCCTAACTTTGTTCAGACCAGTGCGTGCACTTAAAACAGTTTTTTTTACTTACAGTAATATAATATTATTACGTTCTTCGATTTCTTATAGTTCTCAACAAAAAATCGACCAACCTAGTAAAAAAAAAGGACTCAGACAAAAAGAAAGAGAACAATCTAAACAAATGGTGCACTCTAACCGCACCCACCGAATAAATCTTTACCCGTGAACTTGTAAGATATCGCATACTGCTATGCTTGTGGCACCCACGCAACCCAGTACAGTCAGCAAACGCACAAGTTACCGACGAGGCTTGCTCCCGAAGAACGGGACCTTTCTCCGACATTCTCCCTGCCGGCACAACCGTGCCTCAGTGGTTACTTTGCGCGACTGTTTCGATTATTCTTCTCACCACCAACGACGACATAAAAATACTGTACGAAAAAGAGAACACCACACACACACATCAACCCGTTGAGGTTCGCCTTCACGCACGGGCGTACACGTATCAAAATCAACGGCGTCATGGTTGAGCCGCTCTGTGAAAGCAACCCGCGTGGACCTCGAAGAGGAACAACCGGGCCGTAATGAAATGCGATAGCAGCGGAGCAAGCCACCACCGCACGCAACGACGCCCATTCAATAAGGTCAGGGCCCGTGACTGCTTCATTCGCCGCCACCCCGCACACCCAACGCGTTTTTATTTAATCATCGACGCGCTGCTTGCCATCCACCCTTAAGCTGACAGTGTGGTGGAAGCTACGTGCTCGTTTGGACCAGTTATACGGCCATCTTTCGTCGCCCGATCACGCTCCCGACCACCACGCGCAGAGAGCGAGGTGGTGAAAGGAGGCGGTGATTGGTCCGGCCAGCGCGAAGCTTCAGCCGAACTGTCATCTAGGCGGGGCCGGATGAAGTATATATATATATATATATCAGGCAACGCTAACCTCGCCCACGTCAATCGCAGCGCAAATCGACATGCAGCCCATCACTCCATCGAATACATATAGGCGGCTGCGACGTCACACAAAAACGCGAGGCCACAGAAACCATTTCACGCCGCCGCTATGAGCTTCGAAAGAGGTGGCACTCGGCGTTTTATATAGTGCACTCCAGGGACCACGTATTTGGAACAAGGACAGAGGCAACAATAAAGCTTCTCAACTTCGAACAAACCTCGTTCGTTCCCTTCGTCTTTAAACAGAACGGAGACTGGACAAACATAAATGGAAGTTTTCCATCCCCTTGGCTCCCCCCGTATCTGACGCAACGGCCGACACTTGGGACGCGTCGTATCTCGGTTACGCGAGCGGTGCAAACACCTTGCGACCCGTCATAGCCGCTCCCGATACACGCACGCAGCCTACAAACGTGTCACACTGATCGAGTCGGTATGAACACGTATTTGACCTATACGTCGCTACCATCTCGCTCCCTCCCTCTCCCATCGCTGCGAATGTAGGGAGAAGCAACCTTCTCTCCCCTATGCGGGCACGCAGACGAAGACAGGGTACAAATCGAAGTTGCATAAAACGGTTGGCGAGACCACCCAGCGACTCTGCACGGCGTCGCGTGCCGAAAGCCAAACCAAGAGCTGCTCCGAAAAACGTACGAACTTGACCTCACGTAACACCTTTTTCGTCTCGCCGAGCTTATTTATATACACTTGCGCGAGTCATCCGCGACGAGTTTTCCCACCTCCCCGTCTACCTCACTCCTAAATCAGCTCTTTCTTTGTCTGTCTCCCTAAATATGTTAAACGGTGCAAAAAAAAAAGTATTTTTTTATCTGCGTTTTTAAGTACACGTGCGCAAAGAAACGCATGTTTGAAAACCTAGTCGGGCGACTTTGACGGGAAGACAATCTATTACACACTCCAGTCTGGCAACCCCAGTTTCGCTTTAGCAAGGGAGTAAAAATCATACTTTTGGTTTCTAGGCTAAGTGGCGCAAGCTACCGGCAGTTTGGTAAAGGGTACAGCCGTTAGCATCCATCCATCCATCCATCCAGCTTGAGGCTGATATGTTTGCTCAAACCAACAGCAAAGTGATAGCGTTCACAAGACGCCATAATCTGAATCCGTGTATTAAGACTATAGAGACACCTTGCAAGTTCGGGGGCAGGAGTCAAAACCGTGACTGACATAGACTGTTTGACCAACACGGATGACGCGAGTAGGAGGAATAACATGGCGCCTTCCAGTTCATTTTGCCGCTATTATACACGTGTTCTTCTTAAAACCTGCTCCGTCACGCTACCGCAAAAGGTGTTGGAAACTCCTATAAAGTAAGAATGGTGTGTGCCTTTCATCTAGCAGCTTTAGATCGATACGGTTGCTTCGCGATTAACTAGAACATCTCGGCTTCACGCTGACGTAACGCATTGTAGTCCTTTCCCGCAACTCTTCCTTTAGTCATGATTTGCAACTTCACTTCCCTTTACTGCGTCGACACGTGTTCGTGCCACCCACGAAGAACGATGAGCCCAAATCGCCCCAAAAGAGCACAAAAAAAAATTAAATAAACAGCGTTTCAACGCCGTTCCTTACCCCGCTCGCCTGCAGTACAGCACTAAGAGAAGTTCTCGCATTGTTGCAAGGACACAAAAAGGACGCCGGCGGCGAGAGGATCTACCTTTTTTCCCACCTCCTCGCCTCATCCATCCATCCATTTCGCAAGTGCAGCGCGAAGGTGAAGAAGAAAACGAAGCGGAGGACACCGCGCGAGCGGCATTACAAAACATAATTGTTTTACCTCGCTTTCTTTCCAGCGAGTGCGTGCGTGCGTTATCAGTGCATACCAAGAGCAGTGGTCACGAACACCGACTCCTAGCACTTTTACTGGGAGCAAGGGGAAAGCGGGTTTCTTCATTGTACCCCGCGCACCTTGGAGCAGCTCTCCGCTCTCTGAAACGTCGTCGTGGCGGCCGCCGCACTCAGCGGGTGTCATTACACGATTCATTTTTTGTTTTCTTTTTTATTGATGTTAACTCACGTTCACGGAGTAAAGCGACCGACCTTCACGGATTCTGTTGTTCACGACGAGAGCGAATCGCAGTCACACACACACTAAAGAAATGAACAAAATAAAGAAAAGAGGAAGAGAAAAAGTTTCTCGTTCCATGGAGCGTTACCATTAGCCGCATTCTCCTCCCTCCCTTCACATTTCGGACTGAAACCGCTCAGTGGTGTGCGTGCGTGCGTCTGTATATGAGCAAGCAGGAGCGCGAGTGAGTGAGTGAAGTGAGTGAGTGTTGGTGAGTGAGAGCGGGTGTACGACAAACGACAGCGGAGAGTGACAAGCGGTCGCGTTCACGTCGACGGACAATTAAGGTCGCGCCCAAAGCTCCAGACGGGCAGCCCGCAACTCAGAGCGACGCTATACGACGTAATAATGAACTAAGAAGCAGACACGGCAACACGTTGTGTGTGTGAGAGTCTTTTTTCTTTTTTCGTTGAAGGGTCAAATGACGTTGATATTGATAAGAGTCAAGGTCGACGTCGCTGCGGCGGGTAGTCACCACAAAGGCTGTCCGTAATAACAATGATAATAAAAACGAAAGCGCTAATGGAGTTGGTGCTTTCGCGATTAAAGGGGTTGAATAGCTCTCTTTGTTTGTTTGTTTCTTTGTTTATGTTTATTTTGTATTACAAGTGATGCTTCAATATCGCGACCCGGATCGCGAGAGGTGTGTCCTGATCTACCTAAAGATGCGCCTTTCTCATAGCGCGTGAGCGGACGAGTCTGATGAGCAGCGAGAGAACACAGCCGGTGTTTGTTTGAGCGATGGTCACAAAAAGGCGATAATTCGTGACTTCAAAAACCCCAATACAACGCTCGAGGATACTGCAACAAACCTATACGCAGACAAGCGTATGTAGCAACAATCTCAGGCTGAGAGGCTGCCCAAGTTTAAATGCAGAATTCGACATGTGTCGTTGGCCATCCGGTTTTGATTAATACCGTAGTTTAACTTCCATTCTAAACTGGTCTTGATCATTTTTACCGCCCACTGTATATCTAAACATAATTCTAAGCGATTCATTCCCCACGTTCGAGAACCTCACCGCAAGACATACTGAAGAGGGGCCGCTTCGGCATGTGTACACTGGTGCGGAAAATACTAATGTATATATATATATATATGTATATATATATATATATATATATATATATATATGACGAAGAAAAATGCATTAGTCTGTTGCAGGTTAAGAAAAGTTCTCCACTGTAGCAGAGCGAACGCTGGAGAGAGAAAGTTAGCGCGAGCCAAACGCGCTAACCCAGGCGCTCCCCCATGTCAGATGCTGCACCTAGCACACCGGTGCAAAGCGGGGAAACTTGAAGCGCGCGCTGGTGGGAGGCGGCGGAGGTTGACGCGATCGGCACAAGTGCCAACGGCACGCTGTAGCCGAGCCATTGAGGCATGTGGCAGACATGATGATCAGGTGATATCATCTAATTAAACCATCAAAAGTAAAAAAAAAACTGGTTCTGTTTTATTACATTAGCCGCCATCTTCCCATTTTGCAAATTTTTCTCTCGCGACTTTTAGCTCCCGACATTGCCGACCACGTCTGGAAATTCCCACGACGACGGGGCCAGCGCGTTTAATGTGCGTTTAAAGTCCGTCGTCGTCGGAAATTCCGACGACGACGGGACTAATCAAACAGTGCCAGAAGAGCGACATCGTGGCGCTCGTCGTTCTTCTGTAGGTGTTCTCTTTCGGCGGCTAAGCTAATCAAAAGCAGCAACTTTCCCGCGACTAGCGCTTTTAGTATTTGTGCTCACGCGGTTGTAAGTGCTCGAGCCTTCGACTGTGCTCTGGACTAAGATGAAACAAGATTACACAGTGAGTTAGAGACTCCGTGAAATGCATATAGCACCATTTCTCCTTTCCTTGGTTCTCTGAATCGCTCCGAGTATTAAGATCAATCAATAATAAAATATTTATATTGTTCGCTTCGTTTTAAACCCATCTCGGCGCAGGTGTGGCGCAATTGTTAGCGAAAATGGCCTTTTGGCGCAAGATAGCAGACTTTCGTTCAAATGACGCAGCACTTCCATCACGGCGATACTATACACCACCATGCAGGCTGTTCACAAACGAGCGCGCGTTTGCCCAAAACAGGTGCGGGAGGTGTGTGAACGCGGAAACTAGATTGGCGTCAAGCGTCCGCACATGCGCAGTGCCCACGGCAGCACCACCATAGTGCTGGGACGTCAAGAGCCGAGTTGGCGTGCGCTCGAAAAATTAAACCGTTGCGATGCTCGGTTCCTAATGCTAAACGTCAAATATGAACGAAAAAAAAGAAAAGAAGAAGAGAATCGCAAAAGAAAAGTCGATACCCGTCTTTTACACGAGACACTGACAAACTGTTGCCAACATAAAAAGAAAATAACAATTAAATGCGTGCGCGCAGACTGCAGCACGTGTAGGCATGCGCACGCATATCACCACACTTTCAACAATACTTATCAACAGCACTTTGTCCTAACGGACGAAGATAGCGCAACACGTGCGAAAATCTTCGATGGCGCGTTCTCTAACGCGCTACGAAAACCACGTACTATAGATAAACAATGGAGGGAGAACAGACATTCCAGCGTCGCGATCGACCGGACCATGATAATAAAATGCGGCGCGTTATTATGTCTACGGACTCGCACGCTCGTAACAGCTGCGTCCGGGCATCGTGACGAGGAAAACAAATTCTCCCCCTTCGGCCTCCCGCGCGACCGTTTTCTGTGTCTCTGTTATCGACATCCTTGTCGCTGCGATGTCTCGTTCCTCCCCCGAGCGTCTTGTGGTACCAACCCGAACACGATCGTGATGCCGTCCGCTTGATCATACTGACAAAAAGAAAAGTCAAAAATATGTTGTTGTTGTTGTTGTTGATTTTTTTACGTGTTAAGCCAACGAAGGGCATCTGGCACGTCCCAGTGGAGGACGGAGGATTCATTTCGATGGACCCCCTGGGGACATTCCCACGTGTAACCGAACATTTCGGTTAAGATTCCGTCGGATTGCGGGCACCTCGGCGGGGATTCGAACCCTCCACCTGGGGATCCGCAAGTCGGAGCTTTTCCCATGAGCCACCCAAGCGGGCCATATACCGACAAAAACCGCAAAATACAGAATGTGTTGCGAATGAGCTAAGCACATGCTATGTACGTGTGTGACGTACGGCACGTGAATGTGACATCACGGTGTCACATATGACGTCAGTCACGTGATTTCACAGTCGTCGTCGTTCCGTGGCGGGTTTCTCGTTGAATTCGACTGACAAAATACGCTTTCTGCTAAAAACGTCGTCACCAAGGAAACAGAACGCTGCAGAACGCTAGGTCGTCACAAAGAAAACAGAACGGCAAGACGTCACAAGGAACAGCGCAACAACACCTGTCATAATTAGGAAGACGAACGGAACGCCAGCGTGCCACGTCGTGCACGGTCGCGCGGCGCCATCTTGGGTCAAGGTTTCCGACCCTGCCGGTGTGTACAACGCGCGCCAAGTCTCACGCCAGCAGCACGTACCTCCATCTCAAAGAAAAGAGGCGTTCCGCTAATTCGTAGCGCCGCATAAAACGTCCGCCTCGTAATTCGTGGTCAAGCCCGACTTCGCAGAGCGACGCATGTATCGCCGCGGACAGGTAAATCTACGCCCAGTTTCGTATAAACTGGACAAAGCTACGTAGACGTCTGCACGTTTGCAAGCAGTCATGTTTTACAAGCCGATCTCTATAGCCACTGTGGGTAGAAAACGCGTTTGCCCGATCCCCCAAAGGTCATCCTGGCTGAGGGGAACGAAAATTGGCTTAGGTGAGCGAGAAAAAAGATCATACGCGCGACAGCTCTTAATTCGGCAGTTGATTGGCGGAAGAAGGCCGTTATCGGTTACACCGACCTGTAGCCTCCGTTTCGGTTCATGGTAACCAGAAACTGAGAAAGACAAGGCGAAAAGGAAAAAAGAAAGGAAGGCCTTCGGATGACGGAAGGACTCACACTCGAGACAATAGAAACACCGACTTGACGCAACAACAAAACAATGGCCGACGTAAGAATGACCACCACCAGGAGACGTTCCGTTATACAAAGCAGCGGAGGCGGTAAACACAAATTAAGTTACGAATTAGGGACACACACACAGCGAGGCGGAAGTGTCACAGGCGCATATCCCCCGACAGACTGCGCACTGCTCGCGAACAGCGCGGCCGCTCGATGCATGTGTTTAGACGTTCGTGCGCGCGACTACACAACGTGGCCGGCACGGACCGCTTTGTTCCTCCGGCAGCGAGCAAACCGCTCGGTCGGTTGCTGCCCGCTGACAGTCCAATAAAGCCATTGTCCTGCCGTCAACCCCGTCGTCCCCACCGCCGCCATTTCACGCCGACGAGGTCAAAATCGTTCAGTTGTTCGCGGGCGCTCGAGTATGCAGCCGCCAAGAATCCCAGTGGACCGAGCAGAATTCAGGATAAACCTCGGCCCTTTAACTTGCCTCGGTGGCTGTCTCGAAAAGGGGCCCGCACTCTAATAGGAAAACGTCACGGTCACGTGAAATCGGTCTTGGAACAAACGGAGAAGCAAGCAGACGCAACGTCAAAACCAAGCCTCAATCCACCGTTTTTGGTTTGTGCGTGAGATTCAGTTCTATAACTTAAGGCTGGGCACTTCATCGATTAACCTACCGATTAATCGATTAATGCTTTTATAGCGATTACTCCTTTTTAACCGGTAAATCGGTTAAATTTTGACAGACAAACAGTAAATTCCACGCAGTTACCACGCAGACGTGGACGAGTATATACACCTGTAGGGAGGCAAACTTTAGGAGAAATTTTGAACGAAAGTAAACTGTATAGGGCGAGATTTGTAACTCCAAACAAGTGGAGAAGGTTATATATGTCCCGGTCACTCCAACGCCGTGCGAGTGTCCGTTTAGCGTAGCAGGGACTATCGTGAACAATCAAAGCAGTTCGCTAACTGCCGGACACTATCCACGAATCGCTTTGCTTCCGCGGCTGAAGTAATAATTTGTGAGTGTGGGCGTCTATCGACTGTTTTCAACCACACATAAAGGTTAATTTAGAATCCGAAATTGTACTGCGCCGTTTATAACATATTCAGCAGAGGCAAGATATTTAATTTTGGCTTTTATTAAAACTATTCTCCTTGAGGATGAACGAAACCGATTAATGAATCAATTAAAAGGTGGAAAATAATCGGGTTAAGCCTTTCAATCGACGCCCAACCCTACATTTTTTTTAAAATTTACATTTAAGGAGTATGAATATTTAGCCGTACTACTGGTTTAACGAGCACGCTGTTTCCACCGCACTGCCGGCTTAGGGTGAGGAGTGTAGCATTTCGCTCGCCATATGTTTATGGTCAAATATGACTCAATATTTTGACGTCACAACTTAGTACACCTTATTGAAAATAGGATAGAATATTTTTTATGGAAAATAAAATGTGTTTTCTGAGGTATTTACGCGCAATTATGGCACAATAGAGAGTTTTAGTAGATCGTTCCGATACCTCCGATACCCCGATAACTATGCACATTTCGGTTAATATTTACTAAGTATTTACAAAAGTTTTTCAATTTATAATAATTTACGAAAGGCTTTTCGTGACGTTTTTCCTAATTTATTTTCCTAACAATTTTGAATGTAATTTAGTATTATTTTCTGCACGTGTTCTAGAACGTTTGTATTAAAAAAAAACAAAAAAACACCCTAAGTGCTTTTTAAAAAAAAGCAAGAAAGAAAACGGTGCGTCAAACTATTATGTTAAATCATTGCCATTTTTCACGCATCGAGCTGAATTTTGTATATCTGCGGAAAAAAAAATAGCTACGGCGTTCATACAAAGCGGAATATTCCTCCCAAGGGGCGCGGCTTATACATATATAGGTGTGTGTGTGTGTGTGTGTGTGTGTGTGTGTGTGTGTGTGTGTGTGTGTGTGTCTGTGTGTGTGTGTGTGTGTGTGTGTGTGTGTGTGTGTGTGTGTGTGTGTGTGTGTGTGTGTGTGTGTGTGTGTGTGTGTGTGTGTGTGTGTGTGAAAAATATTACCCAAACCATTCTTTGCAAGAAATGACGTGTGAATCGCACTACTACAAGTTGTCCTCTTGTAGACGTGTGGTGGTGAACAATAAAAAACGGACGAAGACAACAAAATCCAGCTGACACGCTTTCGGTGTCAGTTCAATTTCTCTTTGCTATGTAGCGCGCCCTCCTTTTTGTATTCCCGCTTTTTTTCTCCCCTTTTATTTTTGTTTGTTCCGCACTTTTTTTTTTCGTAAAGGGCAGAACTGTTATGTTGTAGCGACTATAGACCTATTGCTATATTACCCAAGCATCAAGGAGAATCCAGGGATTGGTGTTCCACGCGCCGCACTGTGCTGGCCTCAGCAGTAGTAACTTTTCTAAAGCAAATACCTAAAACAAATAGTATCTTGCACGCGCGCTCGTCAACACTTTATTTTGGTTATTTATTCGAATCTTTTATACGGGATGCGCGTGGCGCGTGGAACACCAATCCGGCATTCTCCTTGATGCTTGGGTAATATAGCAAATTGTCTATAGACCATTTGCTATATTACCCAAGCATCAAGGAGAATGCAGGGATTGTGTACCCCGCACCGCACTTGCTGGCCTATCCCGTATAAAAGATTCGAAGTAAATAACCTAGGGTGCCTCTCATGTGCGCTTTGCTTGGGGTGATGACATCTGGCCATTTTGTTTCCAATTCTTCTTTTTATTTTTTGTTCTGAAGCATCGTGAAAGAGCGTGTCCCTGCACGCGCTCATGGCGCTGACTGTGCTATGGCGACATTTTGTTTCCGGCGATTTCTTTGTATTTTCTCTGTGAGCGCGGGCTGTCGGCATCGGGTACTACAAAGGGTGGCATCACCCTAAACAGAAGGCCATTGAGGCACGCTAAAATAACCAAAATAAAGCGTTGACGAAAGCGCGTGCAAGATGCCATTTGTTTTAGGTATTTGCTTTAGAAAATTTACTACTACTGAGGCCAGCACGTGCGGCGCGTGGAACACCAATCCCTGCATTCTCCTGATGCTTGGGTAATATAACAATAGGTCTATTGGCGACTTGTGCGATCGAAAGCGTCGCAGTGGTCGGCCTTCCACGATTGGCCGAAGGCTGACTATGACGTCAGCAAAGGATGTCTCATCGACAGAAATAAGAGCAATGCAAGAGTTTCAATTTTGACGGTGTTGGCAGTGTTGGTTTCAGAGCGCAATGATTTCAAGCCTTCCACCGGGCTCATTACAAACACCATAGAACTTGGTGTTCGCAGGGTAATGACGTCACGAGAGGGAACCATAGGAGGGCAATACCAAAACATCTTGCCGCTAATAGGGAATATTCACTGGCGGCCATAGGTGTGTGCGCGGCTGCTGAGCGCGTGCTGACGGCGAGCTTCCGCAGTTCTTTTGCAACGTGCATTCCGCACCATCAAGATTACCAGTCTTAGCAGCCTAGTAATGCCAGCTGGTTCTGAGCATGCGCCCTAAACATCGCACTCAAATATGGCATCATAGTGGTACTGCTTGTGGCAATCAAGCCGAATAGGTGCCCGTGCATTCGCGTACCTCGCGAGCACCAATCAACGAAGTAGCCGCGATACGTCGCCCGCGTTTTCTTCCGACCTGATACCGACACACGAATTATTCCAAGATGCACGAAGCGTTCCGAGGAAACAGCAGCGAGTCGTGTGCAAAGTTCAGATAGAAAGCAGATGACGCGGTACGTCCGTCTACACTGCGGTTCGCATTAATGAAAGTATGACGCCACTCCGTTCCATTCAAACGTTTCGTTAGAGGTACGACACGTTTCGTCATCAGACTTACAATTCACGGACAGCAATCCAGGGCGTGGCACATTATTTTGACACGTCTCGCTTCGGGATTCGTCCTTCGGCGACCTTATAAGTATCAATGTCGCAATCTGACTGGCCGCCGAGCAGACGATAAGACAAAAGGGGTTCGCCCCGCCCTGCACTTGTGCGACTGGAGTACCGCGACGGTCCGTCATCCGTTCAGTGTCCCCACGCGGCCAGAGATGGTGCTGCGAGCGGCAAGCCAAAAATCTTTGACGCCCCTCCCTCCCCCGTCAGGCGAGTTCGCTAATCGAGACAAGAAGAAGCGCCCGGTTTCCGGGATCGCTTTGACCGCCAGAGCGCGCATGACCCACAACAAGGATCGCGCGAGAAAACGCCGCAGAGTCCCTCATAAAAGAACAGCGCACGCTCGTGTTACGACCGGCACCGACCAGGAAGGGGTAGATCGGCCCGTCCAAGCGGAAAACACAAACCCTCTACCCCCCCCCCCTTGTTTTACCACGACACGATGGACCGCAGCGGACGGTATACCAGCCATCCCCTGCCAATGCGGGGCTGTGAACGTACCACGTGACCATACACGCCCCGCCGTCCGACGATGGCGACAACGGTGCCCAAAGGTGTTACATAATAACAGGTCTGTTTTCCGCCGTCACTGCACCCCGTCCGAGGGTCACGTGATGCTCACACGGCAAGTTCGATTGGCATCGATGGCTCGTGAAGTCCCGCGCGGTTCGCCGTGAGGTAAAACGGTGTAGAGCAAGTCGGAGGGTCCTCCCCTATAGTCCCCACACATACGCGTCGTAACTGGCTGTTTTGTGAAGAGATAAAATCTTAACGAGTGGCATAATAGCCTTGGCAAAAAGAAAAAAAAGAAGAAGAAAAGAAGGAACACGATCTAACAGGTGCCGCGAGCGTCACACCATTAAACACCGGCAATCAGCGGCCTGCGGTGGATCGGCCTAAGCGGCCGCGGCTTTCTAGTCTGCCCTGTTACAAACTTGCCGCGCGTAGCTTTTCTTGTACACTTGATTTGCATTTCCCGACCAGGGCCCCCGTCTTTGTTGCTATAGTCTTGCATTCAATCATCTCTTCCTCACGGGCGCACACAAAGAGAAATATAGAAGGGATGGGGTGGCGAGAGCGTGCTATCGCAACAACTATATAGTCAGCCACAGGATGAAAACCGCAGGGCGTCTCTTTCGGACGGACGGCGTCCCACACGCGGTCGTTGCCTTCCACCGTGCTTCGGCGACGCGTGCACTCTCGAGGCTCTCCAGTCGCCGAAGTGTTATCGAAGGTAGGAAGCTCACGCTGAATTCGGGACGACTGAAAGACCTCCCTGCCGTTCTCAACCTGCCAGTGACTATAGGCTTTATAAACGCATCAACTATGGGGTGCTTGTTTCTCACATGTCTGCCCGAATCAATGCATTGTCGAACCGTCATCGCGTACGAACTCCTCCCACCTATGTGCTGTACACAACTATATACTCCATCTCACAAATGTATGCAGTAAAGACTAAGGCGTACAAAATCTTCCCACCTATGTGCTGTACCGTAGCCTTCTATATACTGACAAAGCCTGGCACATCGCCACGAGAAGCGGCGGCCGAAACAGAAAAGGTGGAGCGGCAACACTACGGATGAGAGGAGAGCCACGTGACTGCAGGTCAGATTGCCAGGCTCACAAAGCCTAGCAATCCGACGACGGAGCCATAGAGTGCCCGGTCGCAGATTTGGAGCGTGAGGACCTGGTAGCACAGAGCATCAAAGAGCCATTTTTCGAAGAACCTGGACGTCAGTGCACAGCTTTTGCAGCGGCGAGGACCCGAAACACACTTGTTCGCAGGGAGAAGTGTGTTTCGGCGTCTCGCCGCAGCGGGGCGCCAGTCACGTGGCTCTCCTCTCGTATACGCGTTGTCTGCCGCTCCACCTTTTCCATTTCGGCGACCGCTTCTCGTGGCGATCTGCCAAGCTTTATCAGTATATAGGAGGCTATGGCACGACAAACAAACGCGTCCTTTTTTAATTCCTCCTCGCCGTTACATCCGTCCAGAGAGCGACGCGGACGCACGCCACACGAGACAACCCGAAACTTTGCGGCCTCGGAGAAAAAGGCACGCGTGTTCGTCGTGGCAACGCTCGAATCCGCGTGCACCACGCGGAACGCGAGCCATTCGATACCATCGTGCACAATCCCCGGCAATCATAAATACCTATAGCGCCCTCGCGCTCGCGCGTGCGTGCGTCCTTCTTGCAACATTTAGCATCCATCACCCGCTTGATTTCTGCCTTCACCTCCTCCTCACCGCAGGCGCACAACGTATCATTATTTCGCCTTGCGTAGCGTACCGGTGCCAACAGGTACCCCGAAAGAGACTGCGTGGGGGCCCTCCTCAAGACAAACAGACGCGCGAATCAAAACCGAACGGAGATAGCATCAGGGAGCCGGCACGAATGGAAGAGACGACCGGACGCGCTGGCGAGGAGCCGCGGCGGTATACATGCAGGCCCACCGGCGAAGCAGACTACCGGCGTTAGCGCGGATTTGAGGGTAGCAATTTGGGGAAGAGGCCAGCTCAGTGAGGTACGAAGAGGAATGTCGATCTATTCGGGCGATGCTCGTCAAGGGGCCCAAGCCCGGGCAAGGTACCCCGAGACATTCTTCCCGACAATATATGGTGAGCAGTAACGAAGAAGGACGAAACATTTCGCAATAACGAGTCCACGGCAGCGATGGTTTATGAGCGCGAGCGTGTATAGGCATCGGTACGCACCCCACTGCAGGAACCTGTAACGCACCTGACCTGAGGCGCCTTCCAGGGCAAGAAGTTCGTGTTTATAGCCTTTGCTCACGAGACGCCGAAACAATTATCGTCTACACTAAAGTGAGACAAACTGAACGTTTTCTGAAGCCTTCCGTGTAATCGTTGACAAGATGACAACGGTAAGTACGTCTCTTTCCAATGTCCGGCCACCAGCACGCGCTTGTTTTGCCTTTTGGAAGCTGTTGTTTGTAGCCCGATATGTAGTTTGAAGAATTATTAGGGGAAGTCGGTCCGGTGGTGACGTACCACTTCTAGCCTGTAAGGGTTTACAGGGCAGCCAATCGTCAAAGTAATACTAATAATATTTACGCAGACCTAAAAACATGTATTTGATCTCTCCTCCTCCTCCTCCGCAAACATAGAACCGAAACTAGCGTAGAGAATGGACTGAAAAGTCGAGAGGAAGAGAAACGGTAAAGTAGAGCGCCACCAAAAAGAGGCAAGGAAGGAAGCGACACCGCACGACAACGCGTTAGACGACAAAGCCGGCGAGTAAACGAAGAAGACAGATGGCCGGGGATGCAGTAAACGACACGCGCAGCCGAAACCGAAATGGGACCCAGAAGTGAGAACAGGAACAATGGGACACGCTCAGAGACAAAGACGGAGGGGACGACAGAAAAACCAGAAGAGACCACTGTCGCGTTTAGGTGCATACCCCGACTGCTCACCGAGACAGCCGACGATTATTTATAGCGGGATGGAGAAATAAGAAAAAGAAAAAAGAGCACGATGATCTCAGCGCGGTGGCGGAGGACGAACAGAAACAGATGAGATTGGCGCATCGTGAGTCAAGCACCTCCCCAAAATAGAGGCGCTTGTGCCCGGACCGGCGGTGTGAATGCGCAGGCGAAGGATATAGCAACCGACGGGCCCTATAGCACCTTACTTAAAATCGAAAGAATAAAACACGGAGGACAAGCACAGGACAACCACGTTCTTTGGAGAAGGAAAACCATGTCCTTGAAAGAACGTGCTGTCGATCCTGTGCTTGTCCTCCGTGTTTTATTCTTTCGATTTTAAGTATTCATGTTCAACTCGCTCGCCTTTACCAGTCCTATAGCACCGCCGGTGGCGATGTCTCAGCCCGCACACTGCGAGATCGTCATAGAGGCTCAGATATCGCAAACGTCTTTAAAGTTTAAACGCGCGTGGCGTGGTGCACAGCGGAAGGTACCTGTACATAGGGTTGGTCATCTGTCAAAATAAAAATAAAAACTCTCGGAAACAACAGAAAAAGAAAAAAAAATACGGAAGAGGCAGGAGTACAGGACGTGGCGTCGCCGCGACGCTTTAAAAAGACTTGGCCAGATCGCTAAAAGCTTCCGGAAAAAAGAAACAAAAAAAGAAGGATGAGGCGAGGCTTTGAAAAGACACGACGGCGCGTGCCACAGGAAGGCTGAAACTGGACGTCAGCGTCCACTGCGTTCCTCATAAAGCGCAATTTTGCATATGACGGTTTGATCGATATATCGAAATACAGCTGTAAATACTGCGGATAGAGAGAGGTCACTCGAGGTTTGGGGAGTAAAAATACTAGTTAACCCTCGATGGGCGATTATTTCGTGGATCACATTAAAATCGGGTGAGAACAATTTCCGGGCGTCCTAGATGGCCTCGGTCGCCCCTTTCACTGGGAACACGGTCTCTTCGGGAACGAAGATACGCACAAATACATTAATAAAAACAGACAGGAATACCGACTCAAATTTTTGCAGACGCGCGAGCCTCGCTACAAAGTTGGCATCATCGTTCGTTATCCAAAATACGAACACTAAAAAGAAAAAAAAAAAGGGGGAAACTGATGCCGACTTCGTGACTGGAACCTTACAAAGTGTATACACCGAGCCAGCAACATTTCAATGTTGCATTCTTAGCTAGCTCCCGTACCTACTGCTGCCGACGTGCGATTTGACGGAGCGCATAACCTTCACTTGAAGTTCCGTTTCCATTTTCAGATCTCGGAGACTACATCGCTCTTCAACGCCGTGACGGCTACCCAACCCTACGCGAGAAAATGTGGCATACCGAAGACACGGTCCTCACTTGCCAAGGAAAAAGGGGCCGGGGACATTTGCATCGACAGCGGACGTGTCTTAATCGCCACAGAAAAACAAAAACAAAACATAGCGGACAAACAGGTAACCGAGTCGTGTCCGCCCAAAATAACCGGCGAATACCATGCAAAGATTCGTTTGCACGCCGCCGCCGCCTGCATGCCAACCAACCAACGTCCCTGTGGTTTAGCCGAGCCGGGGCGACGCTATATGCACAGCCGCTGATAAAACAAACGGAATGTTCCACGAGGCCCGTTGGCGCCAGAACTAAGCAAAACTACCGTGGCAAAACTAAGCATCTCGTCGACCTCGTACTCGAAGCCAAATGACTGCCTTTCTCCCCTTCCCGGCCGAAGAACAAAACGGCAGCCTCCACATTGCCGCCGTCGTCGTCGCTTGCTCGCTTCATTGAGGGAGGGGTATAATACATCGACGATTCTTCACACAAGGCGTCAGAGAGCGAAGCCCACGCGAGCTGCAACTTTCCACACCGCGCCCGTTTTATTCATCTTGGCAACGACACTGCAGTGAACGTTGTCGGAATGGAATTATGCTTCTATTAACGCAACGTTCGGGACGCTTGCTCTTATAGTGGGGCGCAACGCAAGAGCTTCGTACGAACTGCGCGCTGATTTTGAGCACACTCGTAATGATCCTGAACTATTCGAGCGTTCCAAGCTTCAACCTTCAGATGGAAAGAGCGACCTTGTTGGTCAACAGGACAATACTCGAGGCCAGGGCCGGCTTGCTAGAAACAATGTCCTGGCCAAGACTGTGAAAAACCATACAGAAAAAAAAAACACTACAAAAGCAAAATTTGGCAGGCTTTCTTTTATTCTTAGCTAAGATACTGTTTTTAGCAAGTAGCTGTAAGCTTTTCGAGAAAGGTACCCTAAAAAATTCCTTTTTGACGCATTGCGCTGATTAACGCCGCCACATAGACAAGCCAAAAAAAAAAAAAACTTACTGATGTTTGCTGCCACTGCACATGCACATAACACAACACCCAGATTCGAGACCCCCAAAAACCAAACCGGTGTCGTTCACATCAAAAACAATACACTGCGCGGTTCTTTTTTTTCTTTTTTTTTTTAATAAAGGACATGGACTTTAATCCAACGCGCGGAGACAACTTAGACAAGAGCGCCTCCTTATAGTGCCGCTCCCGCATGAACTGGCCTCGAAAATGAACAAATCACGACAAACAGGATATGACCAAAGCAATCGTCAGCCAGCAGCACTATACTCAATTCGCCCCTAAGCCAACAGTACAGTGGAAGCTATATAGGTGCTCGCTGGCCAGTCATACACGTCTTTCGCCACACGTGATCACGCTCCCGCCCATAACCAGGCACAGAGAGCGGGATCAGGTGACGATAGGGAGGCGGCTGATTGGTCCCGCAAGGGCGTATATAGCTTTGCCCGCACTGTCAACTTAGGGGCAAACGGAGTGCAGCAGCAGCGTCCAAAGAGAGATAGAGCGACCTAACCCATTCGGCCGTGGGTGGGCACCGTTAAAGAGCCGCAGAGCCGTCGTCGTGCCCATGGGCGTTTTCGTTTGCGAGTCTGGACAAGAGAACGTATATCGGCGAAGCGAATCCCACGTGCCCATTTTGCGAACGACCCCCCAGGTCAGCTAGCTGCCGCCGAGAGACGTGGACATCTGAAAGAGCCTCTCAAGGTCGCAGCACGGCAGGGAATACCCCGCCCAAAAGGGACCCTGCGGAGTGGGCGAAATGGATGCCGCCACGGCCGGCTGTCCTGATCGCGATGATGACGTAAATAACTTCGGTTCTTGCGCGGCCGTCCACGGTGTCGCTGCGTTTGAGCAATCACTCACCCTCTTGATTTCGCTCTGAACTGCCCTCTCTACCAGGAGCGTTTTGAAGGGGCGAGAAAGACTATACAGGTTCACGTAGAGGTTGCAGGACCTTATCTCTCCTCATTTTGTTACGAGGTGCGAGCTTGGTTCGTTCAATACGAAAACAGTCATATGCGGGGATAGTAGGAAGTTTCCGTAGACCGTCTCTCCAAATCGGCTACGCTCTCCGGAACGAAGACGCCACTGCACTGCGCATGCGCGGAGCTATAGCCTAGCCTGCAGAGTCCCGGATCTCGTAGCGGGTTGCGGAGATAATACATTAATACGATAATACATTAAAAAAGTACCTTTGTACATGCGGTTCTTTATCCACCTACACATTTTCAGTCGAATAGGCATCTGTCGCGCGCAAAAGGTACAAAAGGAGGAAAGTTCGCACGGCTATATGTAAACGTAGCAGCTGTGTCACGTCATACAACAACCTACAGACACATGCGTAGCATCAAAAAGAAGTGCCACGACAACAAGCAAAACACGCATCGCTTGACGTCATCATGCCATGCTAGTGGCCATTCCCACTTGCTCTTGCCAAAAAAAAAAAAGTTTGGTGGTGCGGATTGTACAAGGTGTTCTAACTTCTAACGTTGCCTTATTCAAGAGTCACAAGTGATTTTCTGACATTTTCAATGGGAAAATGGCGGCCGACAGAGCCCTGGACTATACGGATCTCTATATGGCGCCAGTTACCAAAACCGGACAAAAACAGGCACCATTTTCCCGGTTGAAAATTTCTGAAAATCACTTATATCTTTCGAAAAAGAAAACGGTTAGTTTTGAAACTTTGGTATCAGGCTCGACCACTTGCGTTACACATTTGGACGGTGAATGAGCGGTCAGCAATGCATAGTCTATTTTCGCAAAAATAAAAAAAAACTGAAAAGGGAAAAAGGGGGGGGGGGGTTGCAAAAGTTACGCGCGCAAAGGAAGATCCTTCACAGCGGCCTCTGATGTGACGTCAGTGCAAGGCACGTATCCTAACGACCCGCTCCTCCCAAAGACCGTATAATGATTCGAACGAGAGTCCTCGCGAGACAACGAACGGCGCGCTATTTATTAATGAACGAGGAGCGGGCGCGAACACCTTAGCCGCTCCCCATCAAAGGATGCCGCCGCGGCGCGCAGCTAGCCCACCGAGAAGCGGTCGGCCCTCAAAAGCCGGCACGGCACGCGACCCACAAGAACAGATAACCCAGCCTTCCGGTCAGCCACAAAAGATGGCCGCGATCGAGAAAAAACAACACGCCCTTCCCATTTCCTGTTCCGCGAAGAAACGGAGCAAGTGATGGGGAAAAAAATGGGGTGCAAGCTTTTTAAACAGGAGGCACGTCTGCTTTCTTTAATATTTTTTTTTCGGGGCAATAAACGAACGCCGAACTATCGGAGATGAAAAGCGTCGTGGCTTCTGAAGCGGTGGCCTGAAATCTTTACTTCCGGTTGTAACCTGTAATGAGGGACGATACGTGTTGTAAAACCCGTGTATACCTGCACCGAGAGAAGAACACGCAGCAGCGCGTGGGGTTGTTCCGTGCGCAGCTGAAGAAATGCCGTCCTCCGTTAAAAATGTTGGCCTTTTAATTAAAACAAAAAAAAAAACCAAATTTAAGAACTTTTTAACGGCGCCAAAAGACGTTCCACGCCGTCGAATCCTCGAATATGTAGGCAACCTGCTAGCGCAACATTAATTTCTACCAATATCGCCCCACGGTCAAAACCAACGTTACGTCAAAACCATACGGTTGGTGAAGCTTAACGTTATATGTCACGCAGAGCAGTCGTATACCTTTCAAATGTAGGGCTCTTTCCAATCTCCTCGACTAATTTCTTTTTTATTACGTAGGGGTTGCCTTTAGGCATAGATGTCTATAAAAGGGCTAATATTTTGCATATCGCGCAGATGTTAGCTGTTGGAATTTAAAAGAATGGCTAGATGGAGCAAGCACCCACCCCATAAAAGGGGTCTCAGCCCCCAAGTAAACCAAAAGCTTCACAATAAGGAGTCTCGCTTTCAGGTCGAATAAAAGTTCAAATGCGCCAGATGAAGCATAATCCACCGGCCAAGACATCGCTCCCTGGAACCAACCAAGAAAGGCAATAGCCACAACAAGTTACATGACGTCAGTGCGACGCACACCCCCTTAGCGCCATCGCGGAGGAACAGTTGCTGGCGGTTAATGATCGCGTGTGAGAACAAACGATTTCTGGAACATTCGTATACCTTCGCCACAAAAACTCTCGGGGCCGCGGCTAGACCAATCCCATCATTAAAAAGCAGCATTCTCCGTTCGCGTTCTATTCTGGCCTCTATCCTGCGAGCCACCTTGAAGCCCAACGGAGTATCGGACGGAGCCATGCTCGAAACGCGTGTCGGCTTTAATTGCTCCAAGGCGAGTCCGGCGGACGGGCCAATTAAAGACCTCGATTGGCGGCTCCCCTCGACAAAGTATGTATCCGCCCGGAGCGACGACGATCAGGACCAGTTCTCCCCGGCGCGGCCGCCTTGTTATTACGCGAGAAATCGCGAGCGCGCGCGGTTCCGTGCCTCCATTGTTGCCTTCAACAAGGTCGCGTTCCAGACCTATAAACACGCACGCCAACTCACGACGAGCGCGCAGCACGCGATAACAATTAGCAGAGTACGCGAACGGGAAGCAAACAGGACATGCGGAATCAGGAAGGAGCGCTTGGTAGTCAAAACACAACAACAACCGAATCGAAAAAAGCAATAATAAAAAAGAAAGGCCGCTACGTATACGCGGTCACGCATGTGTCACACAAGCAACATGCTTGCTTGCGGACAGTGTAACACGCGAGGGGAATTGATTTAAATTGCCGTTTTTCATTAAAATGTGAGTGACAATAGCTCTAGGAAAGGTAAAGCGAACTCTTTGACAGAATTAGTCATTGACAGAATGAAAACGGCAGGGAGGACATTCAGTTGTCCCCCCCCCCTCTAGCGCGAGCTGCACTATTTCAACAACACTTCGGCGTCTTGTGAGGGCGAGAACGCCCTGCCGTTCTTACCTTGTCAGTGAATATAATAAAAAAAAAAGAAATCGTGCGTGTACAATCGCCGTAAGCGACGGAACCATGGAGACGTGGACACAATATTAAAGTTAAAAAACCCGCAAATATGCGTTGTTGTTGTTGTTTAAGGGGTAGTTGGGAAATGATGCGGGCTTCCGTTACAGGACGAGTCGTACTCGGCTACGAGATGGGGAAACCGAGGACGGCTTGGAGAGATAGAGTGGAAATTTACAAGGGGGGGCCGAAGCTATTGCTTAACGGTGTAGAAGATTTAAGTGGTGACAGGCTTCAGGAGGATACGCTTGACTCGGTTTCTTGTTTGGCGTATCTTATCACAGACAAGATAAAACCGCGAGATGCAATACGGCAAAAAAAAAAAAAATATATATATATATATATATATATATATATATATATATATATATATATATATATATATATATATATATATATATATATATATATATATATATATTCTACGGTCGACTAAGGTGGACCACTGACGACGTGCCGCTGGTGGCTAGGGGCTCTTCCGCTCGTCCGCATATTCCGAGCAGGAAAGGAGCACGTGCCCAAGATCTTCACGAGCTTCGCACTACCGGAAGTTGGGGTCACTGACCTTTTAGAGCGCGTAGAAAGAAGGTTGGGTGATTTTGCATGATACGAGATGAAGGATGTCGCAAAGAATCTCTTCGTCTCGATGAATCGTCATTTGAACAACACACCCTTCCCAAGCTAAGCGCGACTTCCAGTTTTTCCAAGTGCCACCCCCTATACATAGCATGTATACATGACGACGGTGACACTATGCATCAAGCCGGTGGCCCTTCCAACTAGGAGAGAAAGACAAACTCCGTGGTGCTAAGTGTACGCTTCAGAAGATACGCTCTCAGTAGAGAGGCAACGGCAAGGGCCGCTGTTTTGACGTCAGTGCAATCCACTGTGCACAGACTCTAATCACTAGTAGTTAATTATTTTGCTACAAGCGTGATCCGCGGTATTTCTTAAATAAATGAAAATGAGAAATATCGAACGCAGTACGTATTCGCAACCCTCAGCGATGGTGGTACCGCGGTTCGAAAGTCGCGCTCCCTAACCAGGAAAGGCTACAAGCGAGAGCTCCTTGTTTAGGGCACATCTCGGCGGCACAAGCTACCAACGCTATGAGCCCGCGCTCCTAGCCTTCGCTGCGCCACAACAACATAGGGTAAAACGGATATAGCTCTTGGATGATCGGCTTGAGAATAAAGGTGCTTGCTTGCATCTTCCAGACGTGGAAGTACAAAATTATAATTACTTACGCGTCACACGCCTAACCTCGTACTGCTGTTCTACGACGCTCATACAAGTCACAGCCATTTTGATTATAAAAACTATACTTGTGGACAACTTTCTGTGGCAATAAAAGAAAGCTATATGTTGGGGGGGGGGGGGGTAACGGTTTCGTGCTATCGCGCCAATTAGTGCCGGATTTCTTTGCTTTCAGTTTGGGTTTGGCGTGACAGCCACGCATCTGCTACAGTTCATCTATTCGTATGAGGATCGCGGTTGAGGGTGCTGAACCGCAATCGCCGAGCATGCAGGCCCCTATTCGCGTCTCCAACGCTCCAGTCCAATGCTTTGACTGAAGCGCTGGGACCGACTTACAGGGTAAATTGCACCGTGGTCGATCTCCTCGAATTTTATTTGTCCCGCGACAAACGCAGATATGCGGCATCGATTCGTGCAATGCCGCGATTTTCATCAGCGCTCTAGTGTTTTTGGGTCATTGATACGTAAACTCTTTTGGTGCTGAAAAATCGCAGAGTGGGCTATACACCGAAATAGGAGCACGCACACGCTACGCGCGCGAAGTCAAATTCAATTTGGATCGTGTTCGGTTACCGCTGGCCCTATAGCTACGAGGTTGCTGGCCCTAGAAGGTTTAGTGGCGTAAAAGTTGGGTCGCGGACCACAGCTCGGAACACGTACAGAGAATGCTCGCGTCGCAGAACCCAGTGCTCCTGGACTCAATCCCCACCCCTGCTCGCTTACGCCGATGAGCTCGCGAACCAAACGGTATACGGAAACAACGGAGAGTAAAGGTTCCCTCTGTCTCACTTGCTTGGTTTGTTTTGACAATTTTTGGTCGCAAACTTCGTGAAAATCTATACTGGGCGAGCAAAGGGGCGAGCCCACAGAAGGTACCGACGATACAACAGTACCGGTGATACCCAGCGACGCACACGAGAAAGACGCCATCTTTTGTTTTTTTGCAGAGAACAAGAAAACCCGAGGCGAACTTACTCCAAGAAAACAAAAAAGATCTATAAAAAAAATGCTGCGAGTTTGGCACATCCTGGCTAATATAACAATAGCATTGTAAAATCAAAACTAAAAAAAAACTTTATATATATATATTTTTTTAATTGGTTAAGTTACACGCAGCAAATCATTTTGGTTGGACTACATTCAGCTGCGCAGTGAAACGGCGTTCTTCGGCCGTTTCACCCGGCTCTCTGACGTCACGCATCCGCGGTGGCGCTGATGTCGGCACTGCGCATGCGCAGAAACTTTGGCTCACGCGAATCTGGTTTCTGCATACGGGCAGTGCCCGCCCCCGGTATAAGTAGACGCGGGGTTGTTTGTCAACAACGCGTTGGTGTACAGCCGAGAGTTCTGACAACCCGAACGACACACTAGGGCAAACTTCCATGCAACGTCACCCGTTTGGCCAGCCAGTCCACCAGGTGGCACGGATGGTGGGTCGAAAGAGTTTCTTACCTGCAAGAGAAAACAAAAATACATTATAACTTAGGATGAGACAATTAACTTTTCTTAGATACATCCTTGCATCGTCTTCCGCGTGCAACCTTTGCGGGATACTCAGTTGAACCACACACACACACAAAACAACAAAAAAAGCGCGTAATTATCGCGTAAAAATAAGGACTCGATAATTTTGTATCATGACTTTTTTTCTTTTTTTTTTAATGGCACAGCGCAATTGTACAATCGTGAGAAGGAAGTAGCATAAAAAAACACTTCGGATGTGCATCCGCTATAGAAAGATTGAAATACTAATTAGAACGGCACAACACATTTCAGGCGGGAATAAAAGAGAAAATGAAAAAGAAACGGTTCCTCGAGAGCACACTCACAAACGCAAACAAAAACCGAAAAAAAGAGACAGCACACGCACGCACGCACACAGACTTCTAAGGAGGAAAACAAAACAAACGTAGAAAACTGGGCAGGGAAAAAAGAAATCGCGCCGGTTTGTACGAGACATAGTTGCCAAGATTACGTAACCGCATCTGAAAAATACAGAGGAGCATCAGATCCAGTCTTGCATCACGGAGGTAGGTATATTGAGAAAAACAATATTAAGGCTCGAACAACCGGGAAGTGCTCTTCTTTTTTTTCTTTTTCCCTCGTCGGTTGCCTTCAAAGTTGTTCTTATCGGAGAGCAACAAGTGAACCAAGAAGGTTCGTGAGAAAATGACGATACTTGGATACCGTATCCAACACAAAAAGAAGAAGAAAAAAAGAAACAGCTTGCGCAGCAAATGGGAAGTTAAACAATAAAAAAAAACGATGGGAAACCACGTACATGCGGGCAATGCGATATGAACGAAACGAATCTTGGGAAAGCTAGTCGTAGAAGATAAAAACACACACACGCACGCAGACACATTACACACGCACGCACGCACATATCGAACCGCCCAGTACGAGACTAGAGTAGCAAAAAATTGGTTCCATAAAAAAAAAAAAAGAAGAATGGTGTCGGTCACATCTGAGTACTCCGTTCAGCCCCAAGCTGAGGTGGGAGCTACGCATTCGCCGGAACCAATCAACCGCCTCCCTCAAATCACCTGACCCTGCTCTTTCCGCGTGGATATGGACGGGAGCCTGATTACGTGGCGAAAGATCCAAGTACGACTGGTCCAGCGAGCACGTCAACCACACTGCGCTTAGGGGTGAATGGAGCATACACACGATAGACCTTCTTCCTCCTCCCCTCCTCTTCCTCCTCTCCCCACTTTTTTTTTCGCAATCTTAGGCGGTTGTGGTCACCTTTCGTTTATTATCAAATGAGTCCTCTGGCGACCCCGAGGAACATTACGAGTACCGGACAACGCATCACCCAGGTTGAGGTGTACACATCCAAGTTACCATGCAATTGCACAACACACCCAACGCGTGGCGTAGAACAGCGTGCGATTCCCGAATGTAATAAACGTTTTATTTCCGTCATGTGCCTGACGGAGGAGACCGATGGGGAAAACAACTACATAAGCAGGGTGTCTAGCAAATTACTGTTTTGAAATTCCCTGACTTTTCCAGGTTTTCCCTGACAATTTCAGATGCAATTCCCTGACCAGCGTAGAGGCGGTTAAATATATAAGACCATTACAACACAAGGCATTGAGCACTGAGCACTGTGAGGCATCATTTTGCACGGGCTTAATCCAACTTGCATATTCCGAAATCATTCGGGTTCGTCCAGTCCGGATTAAACGAGCACCTTCTTGCCGCCGACATCGTCAGTGAAGAGGCCACTTCCGGAAACACGACGAAAACATGACGCTCAACCACACACATCAATAACCGAATGGCAGCATGGCCACGTCATGGCCGCCAGATGCATACTTTCGGATACTTTTGGCTTAAGGCTTGGATTGGATTGGGGTCTGCGACTTTCCCTTTTGCTACTAAATCTAGTAACTCTAACTGGATCCAGCCTAGTGTCGCGCCCTCAATCCAATCCAAGGGTTGGACTGGATTTGTCGACTGTTCCCTTTCCATCGGGTAGCACACTTTACATCGGGTGAGCAGAGTTCGCGCTCTGCTCTAAGCAGAATTTATTGCGTATTTTTCTGCCCCCAAGTTCTTAAGTCTTTGCTCAGGGAACTCGATGGCGTTTCCGGCCCAATTTCCCTGACTGGGCTCGCTTTTTGACAATTTCCCTGACCATTCCCTGATTTTCCCGGTAATTAAAATTTCCCTGTAAATCCCCGGTTTTCCCGGTCGCTAGACACCCTGATAAGTGCAACTTCGAAGTTTCGATCAAACCTAAATGTGGAAATGTAATTATGATTTGTGAGGACAGAGTCGCGATGATCGAGACAGGCTGTCTAAAACAAACGGCGAATATATGTCTTTGAAATGCGCGTTCTTTATCGATTGACCAAAACCACCCAGTACTACTACAGTAAGATGCTGTTGACCAGCTCAAATGCTATTTAGAAAAGTGGCACTCTGCAGAGTAGCCATGCAAAGTTTACGTATATGGCGCCCAGCATTCGCGATGCAATTACATGACCGTTCGTCGCTTTCTCGATCTACATTTTCTTGTAACCGGAAGCGTGTGTGTCGCACGCTTCCGGAAGCGATACAAATTAATTTTCTGGTAGGTCATTCGGAATATCTAATGACAGCAATCCGTTTCCTAAATGTAAATGTGCAAAATGCTTCGCTCGTTTATTATTTGTCTATTTCGGGGATTGGTTCTCGAGGGATGGCTCGTAAAAACACGATGTCATCTGGTGGGATTTTACGGAACTAAAAGTGGTAAGACACCGAGTGAGCAATGGTAAGACGCGAATGAGTAAGAATGAGTAAGAAACGGAACTCGTTAAGTTTTCCATCTAGTGTTTTAAAATGATTCTTACGCCCTCGGTTCGTTTAATAACTGTAATATACGCCCCGGGACGCAACAAAACACACCAAAAGGCCAAAAAAAAATGCAGTCCCCTGAGTGAAGGCACAAGAGTTTTCGTTATGAAGTTTTCCATAGAGTAAAAATAGGAGAGTCCCCTCTTATACAAGCACGGAACGTTCATACGAGAAACAGACACGCCCTGGCAGATAGACGAAAATTAAAACCAGATATAAATAAAAATATTTCAATATGTGAATACAAAAAAAAAGCCTCACAAATCGTGGAGAGAAAGTCAGCCACCCACGCTGCACGGACGCGCTTTTCATTGACGCACCCATATTTTGTTTATGCGTGTGTTACTACGTGTATGTTTATCTTTTCTTTTTTTTTCACTCTATTTCACTCTTTTTCTTCGGTTTTCGTCCGAGCTTCCTTTCTTTTTCCCACGTCGCCTCGACTGGATCGAGCAGGTTCCGTTTCCTGGCCCAAAGTTCGACGACATCGCCACTTCTCCGAAACCAGCCTCCGACAAAGAAAGAGAGGCCACACGGCCGGTCCCTGTATTTTGAGTCTCCATTCACGCTGGTTTCAGACGTCAGATGGCGCGAGCGGTGCGAACACGAGGGCTACACGACTATACACAGGCGCCGACAACTTTAGAAACGCGGGACGTGGCGAATCCCTAGCGTCTTCACTATCGGGAGACGTCGTCGGAGGCTAGGTGGCGCTAGCTGCCGCCCGTTACAAAGGGTATAGCCATTACCATCCATCCATCCATCCATCCGGTGTGTAGCCGCAATGAGACAGCAGCTGAAAAAGCGCGGCAGGGCGCAAGTGCGTCATCGTGACGTCACGTTATCTACTACCAGTCCCGTAACGCGTGGCACGTTACGTCATGTCTTTTCGACCCTTTGACGTCACGTCACTGCGGTGGCGCTGCTGTCGGCACTGCGCATGCGCAAAAGCTTTGCCGTGTGTTGGTGGTGTATAACTAGGACTCCGTGTTTTCGGATAAATCCGAAAAACTCCGAAAAACACCCGCCGGTAAAATTTTGGTCAATTCGGATTTATCCGATAAACTCCGAATATTTATGTGTCAAAGCGTGCCACCTCCACCCCAACTATTTATTTCAAAAAAAAGTGACATTTTTTTTTTTTTACAGTTTAGTTAGCACAGAGTTATTGGTCCTGGGAAAATTCCACCATAATTATCTTTCAAATCTCGGACCGTTGTCAAAAGGGGTCTTGCCGCTTGTCTCTTCAAGGTTGATTCAGGGCAACGGGTCGTTCGTTGTGCATTCGGGTCACGACAAAAGCCACTCTTTTGGTTTCCAGTTTGGGCCATGCGATTTGTGATTTAGAGAAAGGAAAGGGTACGTTTTAGTAACAGTGAAAGCTATGGACCATAGGGATTGTATAAAATTGGGAAGACGGGCAGTTCAAACTCTCTATTACCTCCTTAACCACTCCACCTCGCGCGGCCGCGGGCTAGATTGATGGAATAGGATGGGATGACTACGAGCTTCCTAGCGACTACCTCCGAAAGTTTATTGATTTCAAGGTATCGGCGTTTATCGAAGCGCCACTTGTGTGTGACTTTTGTTGTGGATAAATTAGTATTACTAATGGCAATGGCACCAACGCCAAATTCAACTGAAGATATTTCAATTGATACAAGCGCGTTTAACTTTTTATCTGGCATACGTTTACATTCGGTTATTATTTTTTATTTTATTTTTTAATAGGAAACACAGCGAAATTAAACTCCGAATTTCGGAGAATCGGGAATCAAAAAATATAAACTCCGATAAACTCCGAATCTTCGGCAAAAATAAACTCCGAACTTCAGGCTTATTCGTTCAGGGAGGAGAGACGCAGGTCGTATGTTCCCCATCTTCGAAATACCCCCCCCCCTCAACCCAAAAAGAAAAAAAAAATGGACGCGTATTCCACTTCCATAATTGGAAAGGAGTAATGTAATGAAGCTCGGTTTCGAGTTACCGCTAGAGGCGTCGACCACCTACTTTTGTTTCTACTACAACAGGCCTAGCACCCAAGCTTTCGGAATGTCGAAAGACCTAGAGCCACGCCACTATGGACAACAACCAAGAAGCAACCCTGCTTTCAAAAAGCAGCGTTCAAGCTAACGGCGTCTCTTTCTGTGTAATTGACTGGTTTCTTGTTTGCTCACCTAGTGTGAAGAGGCACTGAACTGTTACCAAATTGGGTGCGCACTCTTGCCTACGGTATTATTAGCGAGTCAATGCGTTGCTCTAACTGAAGTCAATTTGGCACAGAAGCAGAAGGCCAGACGCGGCTAACGTTGCCGGTGATGCGGCCCACGCGGGCGTCATGTCATCGAAACTACATAAACCCCGGAGATTTAACGAGTAATAAATAAAATAAAATGAAATAAATAGAAGAAAAAATAATAATAATTATAGTAATTATGTCTGTGTATACCGTGGTGGGCGGAAACGTCACCACTAAACGCCACGGGGACGGGAAGGCTGGATGGTTACAAGGCAATAAATCGTGAAGAAGGGTTGCGATAGATCGCAAACCACTTGGTGGCAATTAGGCGTAAGGTAACAACTTCGAGATGGTAGAATAAGAGGGGGTAACTAAAAATGAATAAAAATCAAGGGTGAGTTTAAAAGTGCGACTAAAGCTGTCTTGGTTTTAATTGTAACCTATAAAACACATATTTTTCGCGCAAGATTCATAGCCAATCGTACCTCATTGAGAGACGTAAACCCCTTCGTTAAGGCTCTCATCGCCTTATTCTCGCTATTGCCACACTCAAGCAAAAGACACCAGCAAAGGCTACCAACAAAGGACACCAACAGAGGACACCAACAGAGGACACCAACGGAGGACACAACAGAGGACAACACCAGAGGACAACACCAGAGGACAACACCAGAGGACAACACCAGAGGACAACACCAGAGGACAACACCAGAGGACAACACCAGAGGACAACACCAGAGGACAACACCAAAGGACCACACCAAAGGACACCAACAAGGACAACAGCCAAAGGGCACCAGGCGGCGATGGTATTCTGCCCGAGCACATGCCGAAGGCTGAGCACCGTAAACTGGTAGGTCGTCACGACAATCGTACGGAATCAGGGTCCCGTGACCGGGAGGCACACGAACATACATCGCAACCGTCTGGGGAGTGTGCAGGCTACCGTCGAAGGGCTTTCTTGGAGGAGGTGAACTCGTGCCAGCAGCTTGTAATTTCCCGTGCATAATCGACACTTCTCGACAACGATGGCGCTCGTAATGGTGGTTCTGCGGCCTGGTGTGACCACGCCTCTCTCCGTCACGCCGCTGCATCCGTGACGAAACAACGCCATTCGAAGGAGAAAGAGCCTCGCAATAAGCCATTTCTCGAATTAGCCGCGAGGACGGAGGGAGGCCACAGAAAATGCGGCGCCGCGTGAAGACTGGATGGGAATTTCGAAGGATTTCTGCCAGCGATTGGTCATTCTATTGTCAAAACTTCCGCACAACAAAGGCGGAGTGGTGCGAAACTCCCCAAAGCTCGGGGTCGGAAAACTCGCGGTGGGATACGAATGTACGCAACTCCTGTTGATACGGCAACCTCAGTTTCCAGCAAAGTAGCAATGAGTGTTGAAAAACGATAATAAGCTGCGCTGATAGTTGTGTTTGTTCAGGGCAACTCCACATTGCTCATAATGTAATCACTCGGTATTATGTTGATCGTATCGAGAAACAGCGCAAAAAAAAAAAAACAAAGACGAGTAAAGAAGTGGACGGGACGAGTGCTCGTCCGGTCCACTTCTACTCGTCTTTGTTTTGTTTTCTGTGTGTGTGCGTAGTGTGTGTGTGTGTGTGTGTGTGTGTGTGCGTGTGTGTGTGTGTGTGTGTGTGTGTGTGTGTGTGTGTGTGTGTGTGTGTGTGTGCGTGCGTGTGTGTGTGTGTGTGTGTGTGCGCGTGTGTGTGTGTGTGAGTGCGTGCGTGTGTGTGTGTGTATGCTTGCGCTTTTCTGATACATGTCATGAACCAAATCGCCAGTATCGTGACCTTATTTATGTTGATCGCCTTATTTACGTTTGTGTGTAGCAGACACTCATGTTTTAGACTCGAAATGAAAATGCAATATTGAAAATTTAAAACAAAACAATCATCGGCGCGTTTACTAACGACCGGAAGTGGGATTGCACGGTTGGTTACGAACTTCATTGCCTCTTCCGAGCAAGCCTCATTTTGTTTCATTAGTGACTAGCACTTTCGTATTCCTTTTTGATCACTTTCTTTTTCATCAATACCTACGATTTCACTCTACGTCGGTAGATCCAGTCAAAGCAGAACGTCAGGGAGTCCCATTGCAGAAGAGGAATATAGCCGAAGCACTTAGTCGCAACAATTCAAAGCAAACAAAGCTCGCTGCATCGTCATGATTCAACAGAAAAACGCACTCAACTACTGCACCAACCGCCGCATACTTCACCGGGCGATTCCCGTATCCAGGTTATGCAGATGAGCCCGCGTCCATCAACGCCACCGTCGCCGCCGACAATTCGCACGCCGCGCGCGGAAGCGAATACGAATTAGTCACAACGCTCACCCGAAAGACGGCAGTTCACACGGAAACATCCGAGAAACATAAATAACGATATGCAAAAGCAGACAAAAAGAAAAACCACCCATTCCAATACTAACCCACAGCGTGTAAACGTTTTAATGCCATGCATCGCGGTTACGCGCAATATGGCGGCGACACGTATACCACCGGTCTCTGCCGGCGGTGGCATGCATTTCGGAGCCATGAATATGAATGGCCGTTTCGGCCGGCGACCCCAACGGCAGCAGTAGCAGAACCCGCGCAGACAGTGATGATGACGTGTCGCCATCTACATAAGGGAATACGCAACGAGACACCGCAATAGTACATGGCCCTATACACTATCCCGCGCGTGCTGTCGGGAGTGGGACGCCAGTCAATCAGTGTCGCGTTTCAATATGCCGCTCGCGCCGCCGCAGAGTATCGAAGCCGCGCGTGGGCCGTGATCGAACGACACCGATTAATTGAACAGGTGTCGCGGAGATCATACGACCCCGGGCGACTATGAGGTTCCCGGTAACTTGGCGTGCTATCTACGACTTTATCGGCAATCAGTTTCGAAACCTCTACGTAGGAAATCCTGGGCAAGCATCCAAGCCTGCCAATTTGTCTTTGCCACGATTACTGCGTAGTTAATTTGATACGAAACGTCGTTTTATGTTAGAGACTCTGGAACAGCAGAACCGTTCACTCACTCGAAAAATCCCAGAACGCCTCGCGAGCAATCCCAGGTGGCACCGCGCGGCGCAGGGGGTTGTGGGACCGCGCCGACGTGCATTGGGGCCGATTCGGACGCTTCGAATGGCCAGGAAGCGAAATTTTGCGAGTTTTGGCAGATCATTTTTGAGCTCCAATGACGATACGACGCATTCGCAAAGGAGTCGGGGGAGTATTGTATCTACTATCTATATCTACGATCTACTAAAACTTTTTATCATCTATCGGCATCCTATCCTATCGCCGAGAGTTCAGAACGCTAGAAATGAACAGATATCAGCAAACCAAAAAGAGTGTATTCCTCGCAAACTCCATAGTGTGTGATCGTTTTGGCACTTATGCGCACCGATATCGCGAAGACATTAAACCAATCAGCATACCATTCTTAATATCTATGGGTGCCTCTTCCCGTGCCGTACACGCCAGATTCCCATCATGCACCGAGACAACACTGGAGGTACGATGGAAGGGGAAGCGACACCCGAAGAACGATCAATTGCAATCCATTACAATCGGCTCCGACTCTAATCGGCGCACGTCCACAGCTACGGCCAAAATGTGACGACAGCAGTTCCGTCTATCCGCAATACTCGGCCGTCCTCGCATCTTCATACCGAAGCGAATAGGCGCCGTCCCCAGACGCCAAGATAAACAGCGTAAGCGTAGCAAGGAGAAATTAAGACGTGCCAGCAATGGGCGCGCGAGTCGAGACGCGAGCCACCGCGACGAGCCAGCCCGAAGAAGTCGTGCAGCTAGAGGCAACGACAACAACGACTCTCGGCGGCAGCGACCATTTAAGGCCAACCTTGGCTGGCCTTGCCCGCGCGAACAAGGCCGTCCAGAAGGCGCAACGTCGGAAACGCCAACAGAGTTCGGCTCGCGCTTCCAAGGCCGCTCTCCTCTTCCAGCTGCCGACGTCGGCGGAGGCGACATCTTTTCCTCGTCCACGCTGTCGGTCGAAGGCGACGACGACGACGTCTTCCAGTCGACTCGACGTCGTCAGACGCACTGGGCGCACCGCGCGCTATCACAACACGGGCGGGTGCCGCACTGGCCGAAGAAAAAGAGCAAAAAACGGCAAGGTTGGAGAGTTCGACGTCGAACCTTCTAGCTTCTCTCAAAATTCGACAGAAATATATATAAATATATATATATATATATATATATATATATATATATTGGAAATAAATGAATAGAAGGCAGTTCATTTTCAGTTTATATCAGCACTGACATTGCGCTACATCAGCGGTGTGTGAGCGCTGTATCATCGCTTATGCATGCAACCCGTTTTCTTGCTTACACATACAATGCAGCACGAATTTAGCGCTGACAGTAGCACTAATTCAGCGCAGATTTTTCGACATGTGAGCAACGAGATACATGTGTGAACCGGCCTGTAATTATCGATGTTTAAAAGAATATAAAAGCAAACATGTGTACGTTTTAATACTTTAGTTAGTTTATTAATGCGAAACAATAAAACAACATACCCGACGAAATATTTCACCCCTCCTTCCCCAAGTGGTGTCAGCTCGTTCTTTATCTTCAAGCATGCGCATAACAGTCCAACCTTTGTCGAACTTTAGTCGAACTCTGCGCTAGACGAACCTGGTCGATCTCGAACTTCGTAAGGTTCGCAACCTTACTAGTTGCGAGATGCTGTTCCTTTTGTGCGATCATTAAGTACGAGACGCAAGACCTTTCCGATAACATCGCGCAGGGATGTGTACTATAAAGCTGCCAATGCGAATACATCCACTTTTCTTTTTTCCTCGTTGTCATCATTACGCCGTTTAATTTGGGCGGTATAAAACAACGAAGTGACAAGGAAAAGGAACAAAGATAACAAAATAATATCCAACGTGTGAGCGCTGATGTTGTTCAAAGCGAAAGAAACAAAACGAAAAACATTAGCGACTCGATAAAGATTCCCAAATTACGGCCGTTTTCCGCGGTGCAAACGGTTCGTGCTTGATAACTGTAATAAAAAAGGCGCCAGCGATGAGTAAACACGCCCATTCCCAACTTTCGCACCCGATCATTTGCGCTTGCCAGCGTGCACCGAGTCATCTTCTTTTCTTTCTTTTTTTTTCCATCGTGCGGGAGGGTGTTGCTAAGGTAAGTGACTCTTGTCTCGCGAAGGCAGAGCCGCGACCTCCGCTATTAAAAACCCACGGTCCGTGAAATAGCCGAAGCCAGTTCGGTGTGAAAGCCAACGCGTGAGACGACACGAGCCAAAGCCGGAAAGGCGCTGGCAGCACTTTTCGCCTCTTCCAGAACAGACAGTTTGACGGCAAGGAACGAGAGCCCATGCCACGACGATGGGCTGCGCAGAACACCAGAATGCCACGGTGTTTCACCGTTATTGTTTTCAATGAGGCCTATTGTTCATCCATCAAGGGCTGTAACAAGCTGCCTGCTGCGAGCACAACACTTCAGAAGGTTGCTCTCTGCCAGTGTACAATACGGCACAAAAACCAACCTTATGGGTCGCAGACCAAAAAAAAAACGAAGTCCAAACACTGCCAAAGGCGTTTTTTTTTTTCGGCGATGTTTTTTTAGCAAAAGCGACGTGCTTTTGATTTGATTGTTCGCGAAGAACAAATTGGCCTAACAGCGAGGCACAAAAAGAAGGTAGGGCGAGGGGAAGGAAGGCTGGGGAGGAAGAAGTCAAAGAAGCAGACGGAACGCTGGAGAGGGAGGGAAGATTCCTCCTCCTCTCTCGAGCGTTCCGTCTGATTCCTCCTCCCCGGCCTTCCTTTCCCTCGCCCTACTTTCTACAGTTATAACTGACTATAGAACGCCAGCGTTTTTTCTGAACCTAGGATCCTGGGTTCAACTCCCGCCCTCTCGCTAGGAGGCGCAAGTGACCGCCGAATTCAAAAGGTCAAGCCGTATTTATTTATTTCAATACCCTCAGTGCAGGACGTTACAGAGGAGAAGGGCATACAAAATCGGACTGAAGAGAGTAACAATAAGAATACACACGAAGTAAAAAGAAAATTTAGAAAATATTTTGTTCGACGTGTTAGCAGAGATGGTTAGTTAACGCATCTTTAAATAATTCATTGATGGTATGTTAACCAGAAGTGCTAGAAGGCGTTCTTGGTACGAAGGACTCGATGCACGCTGACGTGTGAGAATGAGGTACCCAGACTTTAAAATTACGATGAACTCGCGCATTCATCCTTCCGACATCCATCCGAACAGACGAGAAAGCGTAACATCCTGGGCCGACCACACAAACGCGGCGTCTCCGGCAAGTGACGACGATCCCGGCGTTTCAAGAGGAGAGCCTTCGGTGGCGGGTCATTTGAACGGGAGAGCCTTCGAGGAAGGTGGGTCCCCCCAGCGTCTCGTCGCAGCCTCCTCGGTCGACCGTAAGAAGAAGGCGACACGCGTCAATCAGGCGGCGCGACCGCAGGCGACCCGGTCGCCCAAACAACGACGTCAAGCTGCAGCGGTTCACCGACCCACAAACCTCCCGCCCCGCGTCCCGTCGTCCTACGGTCCACGGGTCTTGCAGCGGCGGCTTCCGGATGACGATGAAGGAAGACGACGCCACAAGTATCGTGGGAACGGGTGACGAAGGCCCGCTTGTGAAAACGCACACGTGCCTGTCGGGTTACTCAGCGCGAAGCCGGTGGAACCGGCACCCCTCCAAGGTTCGCAAATAAACCACGGAGACACCACGTGACGCGAGACTTGGTTGGGCGAGGGAGGGACAGCGCGTGTCGACACCTAAACAATTTAAGCAGTTTTTTTTTTTTGCGAAAGTTTTATGTATGATTAATGTTTGCGCGAACTGTGATACACGTCAGCGCAAGGGATGCCAATGCAGTGTGTTTTGCGCAATCATTTGACGCAGCTTCTTGTTTTCGATCATACCATTCCAAAAATCGCCACGGCTACTGTGAGCTAAAAGAATCGGCATATCAGCTCGCAATGTCGGCTCTGCGCATGCCTATCGGCATTCGCTGGTCCAGTAAATCTTGAAAGGAGTCCGTTCTGGTGGTCTTTAACGTGCGCGTAAAATAAAGTCAGCTGAACAAAAAAAAAAAAAAAAGAACCGTGTTGCAAATTGTTGATAACGAAAGCTATCTGCTGTGTGACAAATATACTTCGAAATATTCAAAATCATAGTGCAAGGAAAACATAACACAGCCAGAATTTTTTTTCTTTTTTTCATTTGTTATTTATCTTGGCACGAGCGCTAGCACTGGAACACAAAAACTGCTTTTCTCCGGGTCGGTCTACTGGAAAGCAGAACAAGTGATACAAATGCCATTTCAACACGCCTCAATAAAAAAATTAAAAAAAGAACCAAAGAAGTTTAGTTAGCCGGGCCGAAAATATCCCGTTTACACAAGTGATTCCTGTCCGGCGCTAAACCAGTAAATGTTTTCCATCTGACTGACTCCAACGAGAGAGGGCTTTATCCAATTGAGAAAGCCAGTCAGCGAAAAGCCTGACTTTCGAATGCACGTCAAAACGCGCGCAACGTCTCGACAGCTTCCTCATCAATGGACACAGCACATGACTCGCCAACTGCGGAATGAAGACCGTTTTGTGCGTACACACAAATGTTAAAAGAAGGACGCGGAACAAACAAAATTTTAAAAATAAACAGACGCATCACGGAACATGAACGTTGCAACTACTTCCAATTACGCTAGCTCCAGGAAGGCACCGACCGTACTCCACGCCGGACTCGCCAGCTGACATACTTCGATTTGCGGCAAAATTCGAATTAAAGGAAGGTTTCTCGTATATTTAAGGGGACGAACATTTCCTTCTTTTAATTGGCTGTTGGACAAGATGGTGCAAATTAAGTTGTCGGTGTTTTACGTGTGAAACCAAGGAAGAGCATCTGGCTCACACAAGGAACAATAACAAAATTAAAGGTTACCACGTAATAAGCCACCAAAAACATACACGCACATGCAAACACGAACACACGCACCACATGCAAACACACACACGCAGCACAACACACATACAATACACACACAAACGCGGATTCACATTGGTATCGATCACGGCAGTACGCCCAGCACAGTCCGAAATAACCCCCCCCCCCTGCCTCACGATCGTGCATCGCCAACAGATCGGTTTCCCGAAGCGGCGCATCGGAAATGCACACACTTCCTGTCCGCACTGCGGCCATCGAGCGCCCCGCAACAGAAAAAGCCAGCATACGCCCGGTCGCGCGGCTAATTCGCACGCGAGCGCACCATTGACCTCCTCCACGGCATCAAACGCCGCGCGCCTCCGCGAAGCTTGCCTGCACGCCCGCTTCCCCCATACCACCCGTCCAGTCATTCGAGCGAGTTCGCAGAGAAGCTACGCAGAGACACATCGCAGGAGGGGACGGAGGAAGCGAGCCGCCTCCGGGAGTGCCCGCGCTGTGTCCCCCCCCTGGACTGCAGCGAACCTTATGAGCCATGTCGGCCAATCCAATGCCGCGTAAGTACCACGTGACCTTCGAGAAGCGCCGAGCAACGCTCGGGCCGCGAAGTCACGTTGGTACTTCTACAGCGCCGGATTGGTTGGGATAGCCTCATGGTGCTTCCGCTAAGGGCGGTCGAAAGCTAAACCGAAGTACAGCAATCAGGGTACCTCCGAAAGGCGCGGACACGAGGGGAGCAGTGTTCCGTTGCCCGTAATTACAAGTTCCCCCAACACCAGCGGCGTTGCACTGTACTTCCTCCGTCTCGAACGACCCGGTCTTCCTGTTCGCCGCGCTCCTAAATCGTGACATCTCTCGGACGCTTTTGGGGAGGGGCGAACTCTGACCCCCCCCCCTTTCTGCCGTTTCCTCGCCGTGCACGAGTGGAGTAGTAGTAGTACGTATGGTAGTGGGGTAGTAGTTGTAACTGCTTTTGGGAACAATCAGGCCGCGAATTATTGGGCCCCGAGAAATGAACGACTAAGCCACCCCTCTCCGCTTTTTTTTGTTTTTGGTTGGTCTCGTCTTTGGAAGCGCGTGTTCCTTTGTCTGGGTCAAGCGGACGTTGCTTCGGTTCGCTAAATTGTAGAGCAACGAGTCTAAGCGGCATCACGTTTCGTGTAATTGGACAGATCTCGTTGTTCTTGTTGTTTGGGTGGTTCGTTCGTGCCCCACAACGAGCGCGAGAGACTATAAATATGCGAAGCAGCGTCGTTCTCGAAGGCGGCTTTTTGTATGGCAAGCTGACCTTTTACGCGCAACAAATACGAAGCTCGATGATTGTGGTGGGTTTGCAGAGTTGCACAATAAGGTGCTGCGTTAGGGGGGCTTCGAATAAAAAATAATAATAAAAAAGCGCGGGGGGGGGGGGGGGGGTTAATCACACCCATCTGCCGCATCCGCGAGGTCTTTCAGAGCGCGCACGGATTCGAATCATCGCCCAGGAAAGAGGCATCGCTCCAACGTGCACAAAAGCATAATAATGATGCCGCGATACTTTTAGTCGCGATATTTTGATGTGAGTACCATCAATCGATCGTGAACTAGCAATTCAGATCTGCAAAAGTTACTTATCATGCAGGGGTAGGCGTACGTTGTTTCGAGTCGAAGAGCGCGGCATCAAAATATGTAAAGTCGGTCATAGGCTTTGCTAGAACCGTGGATGCTATGAATGACGCTCAGCTATTCGAGCAGCAGCACTACTCGCACGCCCTTACTAAAACGTTAATTAAATTACAGTTGCTCGTGCGTAACGAAGCTAAGTCAAACGAAGTCAAATCTGAGGGTTTTACGTGCCAACCCAATGACGGGCATCTGGCACGCCCCAGCGAAGGACTGAGGATCATTTTGGACCACCTGGGGATCTTTTGACGTGCAACCAAAGCTCGGTTACACGGCGCCTTTTCCGCAATAAGCCTCCGTCAGATTGCGGGCACCTTGGCCGGGATTCGAACCCGCCACATGGGGATCCGTAGGCCGGTGCTTTGCCTCGGAGCCATCGAGGCGGCTAGCATAACGAAGCTACAAATAGCAAATATATTTCGTAACTATATCTAGATGCAGGTACAGTTACTCGGAAAAAAGTAACAAAGTCCCGATTATCTTTAAAATATCCTAACCCTCGAAGAAAAATAAATGAAAAGAACGGGCGCACTTTAATTTTTATATGGCACTCTGTTCACGGCAACTTTCGGGCTACGACAACAAGTCGCACTTGATCAGCGCAGATTTGCGAACAGCACATTGAGAAGCAACTGTAAATGATCCGAGTTGTAAGTCACTCTAAAAATAAAGCTGGTACAGCTACAGTCCCCGAAAGTTCATTGTAACACAGGAGGTATTTAGTTACGTTACGATCAACTCCGGCTGACGGGGGTGTGAGAAATAAATCCTATCGACTTCAAACGTAGGCCGCCGGCCGAGCTGCGGAGATACTTATTCGCGGCGAAAAGTTTGGGTATTGCCGCCTGGTGGAGCATTTTTCACAACTCAGAGTGGGGACACTTCGACTTCCTGTGCTGGTGCAAGCACGTGCAATGCCAAGCTTTTATGCACTATGAAAATTAAACATAACCGCGTGGGTAGCACGTGAACTACCCGAAAAAACAGAAGCGCCCCTCGCGAGCTCCTCACCGCGAATGGACAATTCCAAGCATGACGCCTCACTGGGGCCCCATGTGTGGAAGCGTGTGCAGCGTGCGCGTGAACAGTAGCTTTGGTAAGCTACCAGTTGCACGTACTGGCCCGCACGAGCAGAGACATATGGCGGCGGCGTCCAGATGCGTCGCTGCGGTCAGCTGCCCTACAGAGGCTCTGCTTTCCACCATAGGGCTATGCTTTCCACCATAGGGCTATACTTTCCACGATTGGCCAGACCACGAGCATGGGAGTATTGTCAGGCTGTCAGCTTCGACAGTGTTAGTTTTGGAGTGCGATGACTCCTAGCTTCCACTGGGCTGTTTAAAAGCACCATCGAACTTGTCGTCGCAACTAATGTAAATAGACGGGGCCACAACTCGTGACGTCACGGCGAGGCAAATCCTGCTCGTGACGTCACGGATGGAAACTACGAGGACGCCACGGAACCATCACGGCGCTAATTGAGAACTCCATGCCAATGCACGGCTCGCGACGTCATCACACCATGCTGGTCGTCATCCCTACTTGTTCTTGCCGAGAAAGACGAGGTGGACGCTGGGTGATGTAAGACACTAAAGAAACGCACTCAACAGCGGGACCACCACAATGGCAGCTGAAGCGACGTCAGTGCGAGCCCATAAGCACGCTACGCAGCGAAGACTATACGTTCTCACGCAAAACAAAAAAAGGCGGCCGGTCAGGACGCGCAGATATAATTATGCCGCGCATCGTCCCCTGACCCGGCACGTAGCGAAGCGTGCCGAGACAAAAAAAAAAGTTAGTCGCCAAATTTGCAGCCTGGAAAACAAAACAAAGAAAAACGAAAGAAAACCAGAAGAGGAAGCCGGAGGCACAGCGCCATGTGTATACGGTTCCCTCCACAATAGCGGCGTCAGGAACAACAACGGCAAGGGGAGGCGTAAACGGCTCTGGAAAAGGCCGGGTGAACGGTTTTAGGCATGCGGGGCACGTATTATGGGTCAGCCTTCGGATCGCGCGGCGGCAACCCAGGCAACGAAACGACTCCGACGTCAGTCAGGGGACCGGGCGACCGGAACGCGCACACGGAACGCCGCCGAGACACGGACGCGCCGGGACGCCCGCTTCCGGTGAGCCCGACACCGCCGCCGCCGCCCACACGGAACGAGCAACAAACAACCGCGCGCCGATCAGAACAGTCACGTTGCGGATAAGCCGCTGCAGTACTAGAAAGACACTGCCGACACGATGACAGCATTGTCTGCGAACACGCCGCAAAGCACGATTACTTCACATATGTTCGCTTCGAACATTTCACACGACATGTCGAACATGTCGTGCCAGCGCCGAAACTCTGGTGCTCAAGTCCGCGCCCACGGCCGTCCGCCATTGCAATTGATCACATACTCTGAGCTTGCACTGGACGCGAGCTCTGCGTCAACGTTCGGCGAGGGCTCCGGATCCAATCACGCGCTTCGTGTCCATGGATGGATGGATGGATATTAGGTATGCCCTTTGTAACTGAGCGGTAGCTTGCGCCACCTAGCCTAAAGAAAATGCCCTCTATGCAATGGCGACCGCCAATGTCGCTTGACGGACTTTTGGAAGGGTTTATTGGCAATCGCGTTACGACGAGAAAATGCGCGACTTCCTGAACTTTACTTACTGCGTCAAAAAGCTGGGAAGATCATTTTACTTCGTCGCGGACTGTTTTAACCGCTTCCGAAAAACGGCGGAGGGGGGGGGGGGGGGGCGGCTAAGGAAAGAACTTTTCGCAATTTTGTATTAAAAATCCAGATAACTAGGAAAAATTACTTCAAGTACCAAAATGGCCTAAGTCTCGTTACTCTGAAACGTACATACCCTATTCGGTGACTCCAGAACGAACCGCATTTCTTACGTTAAGCTACGTTACGAAATATTACTTTGAAGTCACCGGGGCCTCTGTGCTTCATATTAAGCGAGGCTGCAAGTTCAAGGAAAAGGCATGACACGCGACATTCGAGACACGAATGCTTCGGTGACTTAGACTTAACGTAACTTAACGTAAGAATATGGGGCAGTGTGAATGAGCCTTAAAAAGTAACTGCAAAGGAAAAAAATTGTATTGTTAAACAGCCTAATTAGGACAAGCATGTCACGAAACAATTTTTCCAACAAAAAAATTTTACAGCAATACTTATTGCTCGGGACTGATTTTGGTTTGCGGCTATTTCGTCCGTTTTAAATCGCACGCCACAAAGTTGGTATTATACGTCACGTAGTGGCTGCTATACGTCACGGAGTGACGTATAGCAGCCACTCCGCGCGCGTCGAAAGAGCGGGAGTTTTAAATGTGGAGAGGTTAACTCCGACTAAATTACGTCCTGTGGCGTAAATATTGCTTTAAAAATTGTTTTTTCGCAGATTTGTTTTGTAACATGCTTGTCCCAATTAGGCTGTTTAAAAAAACACTTTTTTCTTTGCAGTTACCCTTTAAGGGGGATCGGTGGTCCGAATGTGCTAAGGCACGGCAGCTCGGAGGTACGTGGAGCAATTAAGCTCGCGCTGCAGAACCAAGCGATCCTGGTGTTCAACTCCTACTCCCCCTGCCCGTTTCCATCTGAATAAGCATCGGTGCCGGCGTGCGGTACTGTACCGCTACCGCGTGATGCAGGTCAAAAACTCTAGGCTATGGCGGTCGGACTGCTCTGACTAAATTTCTCATCTACCGCGTGAACTAGTATCGCCAAGCCTCAAATCTAGACCGCCACTTACAGGCTGTCCGAACACAGACGTCTATTCTGTTTTATTTACCTTTCGTTTTTCCTTCTTAATACGGAATCTAATGAACAGAATGTTAAGGCGCAAACAAGCTGGTGATGATTAAACACCATGAGACGAGGGAAAAAGACAACGATGAAGGAGACTCCTGTTCTTCATCTCCTTCATCGTCGTCTTTCTCCCTAGTCTCAGGTTTATAGTTTTATCATTTCATCATGTATACAGAATCTAAGCCCGCGAAGTAGCTTGAAAACAAACTAAAAAAGCGAAGAATAAAAAAAAATAAAAAAATCGTCGCACTAATCGAAAATAATAGGGATTCTCGTAGATTGTGGCCGCGCTCTGATAACGATGCCCGATAAACACACCGTGCGTGCGCAAGGGCGCCAGTAACGTATCATTTGTAATTATCGAAAAGAAAAAAAAAAAGAAACGGTCCAGAAAAACTCCGATAGCTACTGTAGTGGAAGGACATAGTGCGACATTCAAAACACGAATGAGCGATCGCCAGTCTTTTGTTTTTCTTGTTTTTTCTTACGTCTAACTACTGCCTTCTGAATTTCTCTCTTCATGCGCGGCGCGCAAAGTTAGGCAGTGAAACTGGGTTTCCGTCGCTATCCCGTACTGCTCCCAGTTCAAAGTGACCACAACAGTAAAGTGATTGTAGAGGTGCATATTTCTTTGAGCCACGAACAAGCGAATGTGTCCTTACAACTTCAGTGAATATAAACGAAGTCTTAAACAACCTCCCCCACCCCCCTCCCCCCCCCCAAAAAAAAAAAAAAGTGCAGCCCGGTATGTTTACAGGGTTCAGCATGCTTCCGCCAACAAAAACAGGTATAGAATGGGGAAGGAAAAAGAAAGAAGAAACAGAACGGCGCAAACAAGTTCGCGGAAAGGCAAACGACAGAGCAAGTCGTAAAAACGCTTCAATGTCGGAACCTAGCACGCGCCTCTCCCGTATTAGTATCTCTTAAGACGGGCGGCGGCGTAGCTGTTCTGCGGCTGCTGTACTTGGTTGAACTTGGTCCACACTAGGCCGAACCAATGCCAAGCTTCGAAGGAAACAGGACACATACAGTTCAAGCTGCATCCACAGCGGGAGCGTCAAGATTTATGAACCATCTTTCGCTTCACTCCCCCACCCACTTTACACTTTTTTTGTGCACGTGAGACGTATTGCCCTTCATTCCTCCTCCCCTTTTTCTTCTTCCTCCGAGCTACACCCCGTTTGACCCCAGAATGAACCGCGGCGGAGGCTACCAACCATCCCAGCCAATCCAACCCAGTTTATACCTCTCACGTGACTGCACGCCCCCTGACAATGGCCACGTCGCAGTCACGCAACACTGAAAATGACGGATGAGCCATCGGAGCGAACCCAATACCGTGTAAAACCGCGGTCCCTCTAATACATCGTACAAAAGGCAGTCTCCAGAGCCTGTCTTAGGTGTGGTTCTTCCTTGTCACACTGATCGTGCAAAAAGTGATTCGAAACTGATTGACCAGAGGCGAGTCCGGAGATGTTTCTGGCCGTCTCTCCACGTATCGGCTTGACCCTACAAATCCAATAGATTACAAATAAAGTTGTGTCGTCCTCCCCTCATATCGTTCCTGCAGATCGAGAACACCGTGGTCATTCGTATATTATGTTTTAAGAGGAGTGAATGCAGCCGTAGTGTGCACGTGACCTTCGGTACATAGGGGCGCATCGACGCGCAGGTCGCCTGAGTCACGTGTTACATTCACGGCGCTGCGGATTGGTTGGGATGGCTAGTGGCATCCTGTGCGGTCCACCCGTAAGGTAAAAATGAGCATACACGCCCACGACCGCGGCCTCTCTATCTCCTTCGCTCGTGGAACAACAATATGCAAGTCGCAGTCGTCGGCAGAGACTCTGCGCGTCTTCCAAGTTCATTCTCGCACAGCCTCTCGACGACGGGGCAGGAGGCAACAGCACGGCGGGACCGGATCCACCGGCGGAAGGCGTTAAATCAGGACCCCCTCCACCAAAGGAGCCCTGCTTTAGCGCGGGGTGACCCGGAGGAGAGCCGCGCGGACGACCCGGCGCTGCAGCAGAGCGCGCGCCCGTCGTATATCCTTGAATAACGGCGTCCGGATCAAAGGTGCGCGGCGTTTTACAACGGGACGCTGGCTGCGCACGGCTACGCCTTCCTCACACGGTGGGCCGCCGAGGCGGCGGTGGCGGGGACGGCCTTTGCGCGCAGGAGGCGCTGGAGATCTCGCCGGCTTGACCCGCGGGATGTGCGCCCGCGTGCGCTTATATGATGGGGGGGAGGACACGCTCGAAGGGATTAACCGGGAGCGGATCGTCGTCGTGATGTTTGCGTGCCATCCTGGTCGACTGGAAGGGGGGTGGCGAGAGAAGGGACAACTTGATCCGTGCTATTCGCCAATGCCTTCGCTACTACGCTGAAAATTGGGGGAACCGCGGGGGCGTACTCGATCCGCGCCCAAAGTGACCGCGCGAGCTCCCGCTAGCAACTGCACTTCAGCCCCTTATATTCTACAAAATAAAGCGATCCAAACAAATCTGACTGCCGTGTTTCTGTCCACGCAAGCCGCAACTGGCCATAGGAAAAAAAGGCAGAGTGTATATTATATATATGTCAATCAAATAGTGTATACTCTAGATTACGCATATTTGAGTGAAACTCCCCCCCCCCCCCTTCGTGACTCGTCACAGTATTGCTTAAAATAAAAGACAAAAAAAAAGGTAGATTGCCGAACACAGGATAAGCCCAAGGAATACCCGTGAGTGCCCAAGAGGCTCAGAGAAAGCCGATTCAAAGAACCTGTGCTCTCCCGAACATCAAGATAACGGTATATGAGTAACGTTCCCGACCCTAGCACAGCCTTCGACTCTCAACCAGGTATACCGCCCTGCAGACGCGTACATGAACTCGTGACTCACCGAAAACCGACGGAAAACGATAACGGACAGCTCAGGTGCACTGCCATTCCAGCTCCGCTTTACCCGGTTATCTCATTCGGAAACCCACTGCCTAATAAAACCCGACGCAATAAAAAAAAAATCTAAAGAAAATTAGCTGCACCAAAATTTTAAATAAAGGGGCGGAAATGTTATACGAAAGTGGTTTTCACTGAGAGTTTGTATGGCTCGGCGGACATTAGATGGGAATGTAACCATCAGAATTATCAAAACTAATTACCTGAAATTATTTAATTAACGTTTTTATTTACTTTAATTAGGATAATGTTTATATTAATCTTTGAGACGGTCGTACGCCAAGACTGTTTCATTTTGTAGAATTCCCGGCACCAACCCGTACGTGTTCCGAAATATCTGCCCCCGAATTTTCTGCTTAATCTGATTTCTTTTCCACACAATCCGGCAAACACGCGAAAGTGAGTACTATAGCCGAACTTCGCTACATTAGCCGGGTAAAAGTGCAAAGTTCGAGGTCGAATATCGAGAACACGGGCTGGTTACGCGAATTCTACAAAATGGAACAGCCTTGACATACGACCTCTTCAAAGTTTTTTTTTTTTAATATAAACATATAACCTAATTACAGTAATTCAAAAGTTTATTAAAGAATTTCAGTTAATTAGCCTGACAATAGTGCTGGTTATGTTCCCATCTAATGTTCGCCGAGCCATATAAACATAGTGAAAACCACGTCCATATAACTTCTTCCCCCTCAATTTAAAAATTTGGTGCAGCTGAAAAAAATAAACAAAAAAAAACACGTTGTATAAAAGTATACGACTATTGGACGGCAACACGGGCTTTTCTGTTCGCTTGTCTGCCCGCCTACTGAAACAAATTTCACCGAGGTTCCTCAATGTCTAACTTACGATAACGAAAGAGGGACATGGAAGACAAACCGACGACACAAGGCTGTATTGTCTGACAACAGACAACAAGCCTGTGTTGTCTGTTTGTCTTCCATGTCCCTCTTTCGTTATCGCTAAATGAGAAACCAACAGGCTCAACCATCTACATTACTCCATAAGGTCAGACACGTCTTAGGCATATCCTCAGAACGCGTTGGGTTTATACTTCGATGACCACCTACGCATTCGATGACTATTGCACCACGTCCTGTATAACCGCAGCGTCAAGCGGCTCTCTGAGTCATCTTCGTCGGCGATTGTCCTCCGGTACGGATATCTGTCTTTCAGCTTCCCGTAGGCGTTTCAGTTTCATTAGCGCTGTCGGTTGTAGATTTGGAATACAAGACGGCCAGATGGCCGATGGGTTGGCTGTTCGGAACAACTCACTAAAGCTCATGTAGGGTATGTTTCAATAGAATACGGCATGGTTCAATACACCCATAGAAACAGAAAGAAGAGGAGAGATGGACAGTAAAGGCTCATTCAATACGTAATTGGCGAGTGCACAAACAAGAAGGTGAAGATCACACTCTTTCTCTTCCCCCAGTCTGCTATTAACTATTTTCAGAGATACTACCCCAGTTTCCATGTACATTTATTGCGTTCAATGCGAACTCTGAAAACAGAAAGGGAAAAAAGAAATAAAGAGAAAGATACAACGATGTGCGTATTAAATATGCACCAGCCTGTTGAGCCACGCAGTCTGCGAATGCCGTATACGGCAAAGGAAACTCTGCAGCGCGCCTCAACCAATGGTTCTATCTGAATCCACGAACAGGCAAAGGATAATAAGAGACTCAAGTCGTGCCTCGATTCGACAAAAACATGACGACCGGGCGGATAATCCAGACAACAAATCAAGTAAGGATACATTACATACATTAACGGCACGGCCACGCACGAATAGCCGCGCGTATTAATTCGTGCACCGCCCTTCTGGAGTGCTGTCACCGCGCAGAGAAACCGGACTAGCGATATGCCACGGACACAAGAACGACAAGACATCGTGCGTCACGTGAAACTCGTCGCATCGTCGTCTCACTGCGGAAGTCAGCAAGTGCATGGAAAACCGGAAATACACGCAGAGCACCGCATTAAAGAAAAATTTCCAGTTTCCGACAGCACTGTATACGAAACAAGCTATATCCGCACGCCTATAGTCTATTTTGACGCCTTTGTACGATAAGATAGAGAGGTATATATGCGGCTCCGTCATCCTTGGAGAGATGTCTATCCACGGGCGCCCGACAAAATGTGGGTCATTCGAACGATCGACGAAGGCAAGAATCGCCATCCGACAATCGAACTCTCTCTCTCTCTCTCCCTGAACAATTCGAGCGCAATCAGCGCGCAACAAGTACAGTGATTCCGAAGTGTTGTCTGCAATTTGAACGGTGACATTTATCGATAATGCATCCCTGACCCGAATACCATCGGATATATCTTGCCGGAACGAGTAGAGTCTCCGCGAGTGAGCGAAATGTCAGTTCCAATTGATCACTGCACCCACCTCGATCACATTGCGCACACTCGTGCAGTCTTATCTGCGGCATAAGAGAGTGCACTCGAGTCGTCGGTTCCGCATTTTCTGCTCCCCCGACTGTCCTCTGTACCATTCCGTAAAAAAAGGCGGCCAGAACAGTCACGCGTATGGTCTCAAGAGCTGGCATTTACTACATACAATCAGGGTGCTTGAACCGTGTTGTTTCCGACTGCGCGTGTTTGCCCCGCGCCCTCAAATGCGTTCCGTCGATTTGCGCCCGATGAAGTCGTGGAAGCGTCGTGCTCTTTCCCGTCGCGATCTCGGCGATGGCCCAGCAGGGGACGCTGGACGTCGGATAAGACGCCTGCACTGCTGGAGGGTCTATTCTCCAGCTTAGCAGTCCCCAGAAGTTTCCGCACGAGTCGTCTGGGCTGCGCCTCGAGACTCCGCGACAAACGCTCTGCTCGGTTTGCATCTGTGCTCGAACACAAATATCACGCATGGTCTCGTGCAACTAGAGCACCATCCCGAGGCTATACACGTTTCCACTGTTTACGAAAATCGCAGTTCACAACACGCGCTAAATCACGGTCCAGTCAGCGCTCACTCGCAATTGCGGCGAGTCAGAAACTCCGCGTGCATAACACACAAACAGAGCAATGAACGCGCCCTCCCTACGCTTTTATGGAAACGCCCTTAGTTCGCACACGCTACGAGGCAATCCCAAAACGCCACCCTGTCACCCCTAGACAGCGGTGACTATAATTCACGCTCTAATATGACGTTCGCGGACAGCCGGAAGCACAAACCGGAACAAACAAAATACGAAGAACAAAGCGGGAGCCAGCTTTCGTCGGGTCGTCGCCATCAGCCCGAATGCCACACGGAGGGAGCACCGTAAAAAAACGGACAAGAGTGCCACGCGCGCGCGGTGGCGCGCCGATTACGCCACTTAGGCACGCATTCCTCGACGACCAGCGCGCATGTATCCACACGGTCGACTCGTATCGTCGTCGGACTCGCTAACAGGTTAGACTAGTAATACTGATGAAGTGACGCGAGACGAGCGAGAGACCTCTCGGACGCATACGCGCCTTCTGCTATACTCCCTTGTCAACTCGAGATGGACCGCGGCGGAGGGTGGGAGCCATGGCGGCCGATCCAGCGGTGTGAACGTGTGTCACGTGACTCCAGCACAACGGCCCGCCCGAAGGAAGCTCACGTGACACTCACACGAGGCGTTGGATTGGCTCCGATGGCCCGTACGTAGCGTCCGCTGCGGTCCATCTGACGATGAAAAATGCAACATGTGTACTACAGGCTCGCAGTCTGGCACCCCAAGGACCGGTTTATCGGCGTCTCGGCGAAGCGTCCCTTCCACCCCCGAACACGCGCTGTGGCGCGGGCCGTTCTGCCGCAACCCCGAGGTCGGGGTCAGAGGTCGGGCTCGAGGGGGCAGGTATAACCATAATCCAGCTCCTAAACCGCTCCCACGGAATAGGACAGGCGCCTGCGCGGACGTCCCCCCGGCTCCCCTTGTCGCTATCGATCTCGTCTGCTGGCGAGCCGAACGTCCACGGGCACACTTACGAGAGTCCGCACTTGCTTGCTCTAGACAGCGCAAATCGATTCAACGCGCTTTCAAAAAAAAAAAAAAAACTGAATTTGTATGAAGTCGATTTGTTATATATATATATATACGGCTGGCTACAGCCACTGTGCATGGCGGGTTCTCGGCAACTGCTTATCGCTCCGTACCCAATCAAATTGCGCTATTAGTCGATAAGAAAGCCATATAGAACGACTCATAAAGTAAGAAGTCTGAGCACGATAAGCCATGTGTAGCGTTTCTTAACTATTCAGCGACTATAAGTTTAACGTTAAGAGTTTTTATTCAAGTTTAAGGTTAAGAGTTTTTATTCTTTCTGTGTGAACTATAATAGTCTGTCCGCTGAAAGAACGTTCAAACATTAAGGGCGATTCACACACTTGCGTCCAGCCCGACCGCGTGCAACTGCAACGGCTTGCGACGTGCGGGTTGCTATGGCAACAGCCGCGTCGGCTCCGACAAAACCGGTTTTTACCCCGTTTTGCTGGAGCCGATGCAGCTGTTGCCATAGCAACCCGTACGTCATGGCCGTTGCAGTCACACTCGGTATGACTCACGCAACTGTGTCAATCGCCCTTCAGAACGGAGGACGAAATTATCAAACGCGCCGATCCGTCCTCAAGTCTTGCACAGCTTGCCCACTTAATAAAAAATAAAAAAATAAAAACAATGCACCTGGGAGAGCCGATTGCTGCATTCTACAGAAGGAGGTCCGCCAATGACGAGGTTGATGATATGTTTAGGCCTAGATAAACAGTATGCGCCATGGCGCCGAGAATGACGTTTCCACATGCTCGGCGCCACAGAACAGAGTTCTTATTACTTTGTTATGTTTAAACATATTATTAGCTTCATCTTTCGCCGATTTTCCTTCGAGGATCGCAGCGATTGTATGCCTTTAGTGATTTGTGGAAAAGTAGACGCTTCAGGGGTCTTGTATGGTTACGATTATGTGCCGGAAGACCAGAGATTAAGGCTGGTCAATGGGGGGAGCCGGCGGAAGCCGGGATGGAGCGGCGAAAGCGGCGGCGCCGCCAGCGCCATATATTCCCCTCGCGATGAACTTGCAAGTAAGAATGCGCTGGGATGACCCTGAAGGATTCGCGTAACGCGGCGCTGGTAGTTTTTTTTTTTTTTTTCTGGATGAGGTTTTAAGTACATGGATGTATAATCGTTGTAAGAGATTGGTGGAAAAGGGGAGTTAAAAGGTGTAGAGCTGGTTTCTAAGCCAGGAAAGGTGACATTGACGAAAAAACTTTCCTGAAACATGAGGCGACACCGCGAATGTGGGGTGCGCGTTCGGGTTGAGAGACCCGAACGGCTTTCAAAGAAAGATTGAGTGTGTTCTGCATGTTGCCGTGACGACAACGTCACGTGCGTTGCCCTCTCAGTTACGAAAAGTCGCACAAATGTCAACTATAGCGTGCTCAAATGAAATACCTCAATACATCCTTAGCTAGAAATTGTGATTGGAGGGTATTTGTTAAAGGTCATTGCCTCTCCTAGAGGAATATTCGAGGTCAGTCACAAGAGTTGTCATTCATCGCGCTCAGGGTCATTGAAACAACTTCGGCCAATGACGGGCCCTTGTTTTCGCCCTATTCTTACCAATTAATGACCAAACTCAATACATATACGGCTCTACGTAAGACGCGACCATGTTATGCTTCCACTGAGCGTAAAAACGTTTATATAAACAACAAAAGTATTTTTAGGAAGTTTATTTTAATAATGAAATTCTGCCAGCTTGGCGCCTGCGAGCAATGTGAAAGAGTGTGATGACGCACAAACGAAACGCGACCGAAAAATATTCGATTTCGCTCGCCAGACGCGCTGCTCAAACTTGAGAGTTAAAGGCCTATAGGTGGTGAAAAGAAATGAAAAACTGCCGGAAACTCGCTCGAGATATTCGCCCTGCAAATTCAAGTCTGAAAAAAAAAAAAAAAACCGTAAAGTTTCATCATTTTTACGCATTCACTGACGAGAATCTGTAAAACCATCGTCGTGGTGTTCGCGTCGACGCGTATTCGCACGTGGGGCGGAAATTCCCGGACGGAAACTCACGAACTCGGGTAGCACACTTGTTCGCAGAGAAATTCCCTCACACACACATAAAAAAAAGGAGAAAAGAAAGAAAGAAAGGCGGCTAAAAAAAGAAACGAAAGTTTTAATGATCCTAAAGAACGCGAAAACGACCTTGAACCCGGAGAAACCGTGAAAGCACGGGAGCGAGGCTGGCAAAGTGCAACAAAACAAAGACAAAGCAACAACAGGATCCGAGAAACCCAGGTAGAGAGAGAGAGAGCTAGAGAAAGAAAGCGCTTAGCTATTCCAGGAGCAGGCAAGGATTTTAAACGAATTGAAATGCAGCAAAACCCGTACTGCACTTCTTTTTACTACGACTGTTCTCTGGGTATCTGACCTGAAGGACGCGTGTGATTTGTGAATCAGAACGTTACAGATAATTCCCTTTGTAAATGCACACCCCAATCATTATCACTTCCCCCCCCACACACACACACACGTGCACAAGCACAAAAACAAACAAACGAGCATTCGTTTTGCAGCGTAAAGTAGATTAAGAGAAGAAGAAAAAAGTAAATTACAGCACCTTAACTATATATTACGCGAGACTGAAAAATTACACAAACTTGCGATCCTACAAGTTCGTTTCGTGCAGCGTTGTGCGAGGTAAGTGCGAGATCGATCTCATGACTTTCTTGGAGGCGCACTCGAAGGCATCTTTATGTGACTCTACAGTCAAAGGTACGGGGGCGCGTGCATGAACGTCGAATAAAGCAGCGCACGCGCATTCCTCATCTCGTCGAAACGCCACAACGCCGAAATGTTTCGGTGGCGCCCTCTCTGTGACGTCACGAGTTGTGATCCTGGCTACTTATCACAGCTGCAAACGACCAATAACGATAATGTGTGTAAAAAAGAAAAAGAAAAGCACGGTGGAAGTTTGCAGTCATCGCATTCTTAAACCAACAGAGACGAAATCGGCAATCTGACATTGCTCTTATTTCTGTCGATAAAACCAGATTTGTTCCACCCAAGACGTCATAGGGAGCGCCTGGCCAATCGTGGAAAGCCGATCCGATCGCGACGCGTCGGGTCGCGCACGTCGCCAAGAGTGCTCCAGGAAAGGCTCCGGCTAGAGAGCTGCGCCATCAAGCCCGAACCTGTCCTATCTCGTACGTCTGTGTGCGTGCGATAAGAGATTTAGAACTTTCTGATGCCAGCTTGAAATTGAAACGGTGCCCCAGCTGAACCTAGGGCGTACCTTTCAGACTGGCCAACAGCGCTTGCTTTCGTTTAAAAAAAACAAAAAAACGTTGCTCTCTGAGGAAAAGAGAGAGAAGAGAGAGAGAGAACCAAATAGGATGGAGAAAACAGGGCTCAGACGTTAACGGAAAACACCGTCACTTTTTTCGGGAGCGGCAGCTCCGCGGTGCCGGCGTCCCGAACCAATTCCGGCAGGCGTCAGCGATCGACCCGACAACGGACGAGACAACAAGGTACACTGGACGCAGCAGCCATGCTCCGTGCACCTATACCTCTAAGCTGACAGTGCGGTGGGAACTATGCGCGCTCGCCCGACTTAGTCGACCGCCTCCTTGTCATCGCCTGACCCCGCTCTCTGCGTGTCGGTATGGGCAGCAGTGGGATCGCATGGGGAAAGACAGACGCCCGACTGGATCAACGAGCACGCAGCTTGGACCGCACTGTCATTCTAGGTGTGAACAGGCTCCATCAAAAGATGGTTTCACCGCATCACGCACATCCATCAACAAAAAAAGGGATAACAAGCAAGTAACAAACCGGCTCAGACAAAGTCCTGACGATCGACCACACCGCCGTCATTGCCGTCACGATAGAGGTAGAAGAAAAAAAAGGAACAGAGAAAAGCAAGAAGCCCGCATCGTTCTTGCGTTCAGGCGGATCGAAAAGACGGAGGTGGGTAGAAATGTGTTCCGAAAACTATGACCACTTCCGCGTGTAAAGCGAGAACAGTTTTCCAGGAGAGCGAGTGACTTGCAGCCGACGCATTAACTAAACGACGCCTTGCATGAGGGGTTATTTCCGTCCGTTCAGGGAAGAGGTCGGGAGGCATACGATTGAGCGAGGGTGGAGTGCCCACGTTTGTAGCCATCGGTTTTTACTATAGTTTCAGCGACACAATATACTCTCCCATAACGGTAAAACGTAAGCCGGCATGAACTCAATGAAATAGGCAAAACAAATTTCTATTACAAATGACAAGAAACTTTCATGATTTCGCAATTTTTGAACATAGGTTTCCCAAGCGTCGAGAATATTTTTAAACTGCAGTAAAGGAACACGGGGGGCCGATTTTCCGAAATTTTAACAGCCTCAAGAAAGGAGATCAAGTAAAAGAGAGACGATGATACCGAACACAACTTAATCTGGCGTAATATGATGAAAATATTATAATTAGACGCGTACGTGTCTGATGTGAAAATGAGGAAGAACAAACACGACGAAAATGTTTTACAAAGTAAAACCACCAGAAAAGACCATGGCCAGAGAGAAGATTATGACCACAGAGAACCCCATGACTCTACCCATGGTGATGGGTAGAGTCATCAGTGATGGGTGCGTGTTATCAAGTGCAAACTGATCAAAGAATCACCAAGGTTATTACGACGATGAAAAATGTGCACGATCAGAAGAATGCCAGCGAGGGTGACGAAAGCGACGACGACAAAAACGCAAAGCTTTGTAGGCATGACAAAAAAGATGGACCTCGAAAGAACGAAGAAAACGAAAAGGATGATTATCGTTATAACAATGATGGAAGAAAACAATAATAACCTTAGAAAAAAGTATTCCAATTTTCGCGACGAATCACCGAATCGAGCAGGGACCAATCGCACGCAGCCTGTCTTCCTGCTTCCTCCTCAACCCGACCTGGTACCAAACAAAATAGTCGAATCTCGACTCGATGAGCCACGGTCGCATCCATGCGAGTTCAACCTATGTAAAGAGACAAAGGAAATACTCGGAAAACAACAAGCAGACGAACCACATCTCGTTTCTTCCTCGTTACGTGTAACAAAAAAAAAAATCGAGATATTCTGTTGTTTTTAGGTCGCTCGTTATTTTACTGTCAACTACCTTCAAGATCCATCGAGCCACTTCTAGCCGCTGACGCGAACAGAAACGCTTAGTTCGTACACAGTCAGTGGTACGAAACTCAAAGAAAAACCACCGTCGGATACACACCCAGGGGCCACGACAAGGGCAAGGGAACGTGCCCAAGAGACGAGGAAGAGGGCGGGGTCGCGTCCGCGCCCCGTTGTTATGGGTCACACGACGGGGTCACCAGAGTACCCAGTCAGGCGAAACGGTGGCCGCAGCCGCGTCGCCTGCGCCATCCACCATGGCCCAAGTGGGTCGCGACCGGCCCAAGAAGAACGGCTCTTCTCCGCCCAGTCCCCGCAGCTAGCTTAGCCTCAAGGGCTCACTCATCGACGACGACCAACCTCATCTAATGCTCGTTTCCCGGCGCGCCCATGAGCACATCGAAGACCAGGAGCACAAGAAACACAACCGGCGGTTGTTGTCGTCCTTGTTATTGTTGTTTTTCCCTCGTGGTTCTTGCTGCTATTCTTTGTGTTCTTCTTGCTGTTGTTCTTGCTGTTCCCTTACCGTTCCTCTTACGGTTCCTCTACCTTTTCCTCTTGCTGTTCTTCTTACTGTTCCTCTAGCTGTTCCTCTAGCTGTTCCTCTTGCTGTTCCTCTTGCTGTTCCTCTTGCTGTTCCTCTTGCTGTTCCTCTTGCTGGTCCTCTTGCTGGTCATCTTGCTGTTCATCTTGCTGTTCATCTTGCTGTTCATCTTGCTGTTCATCTTGCTGTACTTTCTATTTTTCTTGTATAGGGGGATCGTCCTTCATGCTGTTCCTCTTGCTGTTCCTCTTGCTGTTCCTCTTGCTGTCCTTCATGCTGTTCTTCTGTAAGGGGGATCAGTGCCCGCGTGTGTCGGCGCAAAGGGGGATCAGTGGCCGAGCGTGGTAACACTCCGCAGTTCGTCGGGGTACGTGTAGCTAAACCTCCCTCTGCAGAACCCAGGTATCCTGGTTTCAATCTCCATCCCCACTCGTTTCGATCTAAATGAGCACCATACCGGCGTGCGGTCGTGTATCACCACCGCGTGCTGCACGCCAAAGACTTCAATCTAGCCGTCGAACTGCACTGTCCAAATTTCTCATCTATACAGCGCGTAACAATGTCTCCATACCTCGGCAGAATAAGCTCGCGCTGTCTAAACACGTAACGACTAATGCGTCTTTTGGTCTTGCTGCTCTCGTTATTGTTGTTATTCTTGCTGTTGTTCTTGTTCTCGAGGGGATCCCGTTGCCCCGCAGCACGTTCATCATTCCGCTGTTCAGATCAGTCAGCTAGCCCTCCGAGAAAACACGCCCCAAGAGAGCACGGCAACAACGCCGACCTGGCCAACGAAGCGAGCCGCAGAAATCAACCGCGCCTCCCCTCCGCATCGTGTGCCTTGTTAACCAAAAGGAAAAAAATAAATAAAATAAAAATGAACGACGAATTGCGTGGTCCACGTTCCTCATCCATTCCGGGGACCGTACGATAGAGACGTAGCAACTGTCACGAGCGACGCCCGGACTACTCCATTTCGTCTATTACCGTTTCTTCGAGAGAGGAAGAAACGGTTTTTTCCAAGTCCCCGCGATGACCGAAACGGGCGCTATGATGAACCGCCGTCACCGGGAGGCTCGAATCGAAGGCAGCGAGCGACGATTACGAGGGCCATTACAAGGGCAGCTTTGACAACGGGGAGCAGGAAACGACATCCATCCACGCGCGAGCCGTTGCGCAAAACAACGCCGCCGCCGCCACACGGGAAACCGGGCAGGCTAAATGCACGCCAGCGGCGGTTCGACGTTTCTCATCGTTACCGAGGAGGCCTCCAAAGTTCCCATCTCTTCTTTTTATTTTCTTTGATTTTTTTTAATGTGTTTGTTATTTTCCAACTTCGTTCGGCCTCAATGTGCAGCTGGAATGCCAAAAAAAGAAACTGCAGCTGCATGCTGTCAATATCACGACGGACGACACGTGTGACGAGGTTCCACGATGTCCTTGTCGTTGTGAACAAAGGCCAGACTCCAGGAGACTCTAAAACGCGCTCCAAATAACGGTAAAGGTTGGAACAAAAACAAACAAGCAAATATGTGTGTGCGTGCGTGTGTGTGTGTGTGTGTGTGTGCGTGTGCGTGTGTGTGCGTGCGTGCGTGCGTGCGTGCGTGCGTGCGTGCGTGTGCGTGTGTGTGTGTGTGTGCGCGCGCACACGTATAGAGACAGATGCGACACGTGAGAACACGTGACAACGCGTAAGGAGCTAAGTCACGTGTTCTTTCACAGCGCATGGATTGGCTGAAATAGCTTGTATAGTGTGTAAATTCGCGGACCTTTCTTTAGTAGGGTGCGCTGGAGCCCATTTTGTCCGCAGCAGTCCACTTCGCCTCCCATACGGGATTACAGGTACTTTGTTTTAGAAGTTTCAAATTAAATTTAAAAGGAAAGGACAGAAATGGTTTATTAATAGGGCGATTTGGGTCAGCCGATTCATGATCACCTAAAAAAGCGCCAAAAACATACACAACAAAAAGTGAACGACACAGGACGCCCTGTATCGTCTACTTTCTTCCCCTTGCGTATTTTGTGGCGCTTTGTTTAGGTGGCGAATGCTTCATCTAGGGGCAGGACTGGAACCAAGGCTACACGCGAGCACTCAGAGCCTCGGTATAGAGGGCGCTTCCGTCCGCGCGTGGAGCAGCAACAGATTCTAAAGCGAGGTGCACGCCTACAGCCTTCGCTCCAACGTTATAAGATAAAATGAAGTGTGATGGATTAAAATAGCGTTCCCACGTGGGCGGACGCCATCGGCGAGGAAGTTATTTATTACGATCCGAGCGGCCGGAAGAACATTTCGCAACCGGGACGGTATGCAATTACGGTCTCTAGGCCCCGCCACCTTGCCGCATGGTGTACATCGCCAAATCTTCAGCCCTTCCCAAGGCCTGACCACGCTGGTCAGACGATACGAGTCAGAACGTCAAAACACCGAGCCCTGCTTTGAGTGATTAGTGGGTATACGCGAAGCTAGCTACCTTTGTTTCTATGCGGAACGCAAGTTGGAAGAAGCAGACGAACTTGCGCTCCACATAACTGCAACTACCAAAAGAAATCCAGAAACTTGGCTTCGTAACTGAATTCCTCGTCGAGACTTAGCGGACCCCGACTTCGTTGCGCTGATGCTATAACGCTGGACGTTGACTTGAGACCAGCACTGAAGCAGTGAAAGTGCCTGATTTTACGGACTTCACACGTTTCACGGCTCAAATTTTACGCAATGCGGACTCTCTGTAGGTGCAGACTATACAATGATTTCGTTTTTTGAGAGATCGCTCATTATTGCGAGACGTCATGGGCTTTGTAAAATGGTATGTAACTTATGATTTCTGTATTCCTGAAGCTTTTTTTTCACAGCCGATCGTATAAAGGTGTGCTGTGTTATATGAAAATCTAAATTGTGAGCTCAGGTGCGGACTATGCGTCGGCTGCAAACTATATCATATAGGGGAAACAAAAAAAGTTCGGCCGAAATGTGCTCTTGTGGTGTAGACAGCGGGTCACTGGCCGTAGAAACGGGCAAAAAACACGAATGGGATAAAGAAAAAAAAGTATTTAGTTGAAAGGAAACGACGCAGGCACGTATCCAGGGGAGGCCCATGGGGCCCGGGCACCCCGAAATCTTCCATTTTGCTGGGACCTCCTCTCCCCCTCCCCCTCATAAAGCATTTTCTCATGGGCGGCCCCCCCCCCCCCCCCCGCGAAACAAAATCCTGGCTACGTGCCTGAAACGACGGGTATTTTACTGTGAGCTTTACGGCTTCGAAGCGATGCCCGCGGATTCGACGCAAGTTTCGAAAGTACGGCCTCTCTCCCCGCCCTTCCCGACAGATTCAGGGGAAACCACCGATATCCAAGCATCAGGCCGGCCCGATAACCCCAAGCAGCATAATGCAGAGCAGTTCGTTCAACCGCGTATCACGCAAAACGAGTGCACGATAATGAAGAGGTCGAGCCGCGCAATCGATGAGCGGCAGGGCGAATCTTACGCATGCATGCATGCATACGCGACACGCTTCCGCGGGTAACATCCAAAAAAACAAAAAAGGAGGCCCAGTGAAATCACACACGTGCGAATAAAGAGAACATGGAGCCCCCGACAGCAACCACCGCTTGCATCTGGTGATTGACTCGCCGCGTGACGGGGACACCCAATACGCAGCAAGACATCGACGGCGCCGAAGATTTTCCATAAGCTGGCCTCGATTCAAAGAGACGCCGTATTTCTTTTCTTTCTCGGTCGTGCCAGAGGATTTCGAAAGTTTTCTTCCCTCCCAAAGTGGCACGTGCTCCGTTTAATCTGTCCGGCTCCACACCTCGCCTCGTGGATTACGTGCCACAAGTGTTACGCGGCAGACATGTTCCTTTTTTCCTCTTTTCTTTGTAATCGAAGATTTTTTTTTTGCGTAATAATGCGTGAAGGTCCGCTCAAGGATTTCACGGAGCCAAAATAAATCCAATCGCACGTATACACAGCGAAACAAAACAAAACAAAATGGTGATCGAACTACATAGGGGACGCTTTATCCGGCTTGTTCACCAGATGGCGCCATTTACTTATGGCGCCACAATGATATAGTGTCCGTAACTCGGTCGTCTGCGAACGTGTCTAACCATAACATTAGCCTCTTTTTTTTTTCTTCACGGTAAGAGAATTACACTTTCAAAATTTACACGGTAGAACTGATCTGCTTAGTGCACATTCGGTGAAAGTTTGAGCTGTCTATATGCAGGCGCCGATTTTTCCCGGCTCGTTTCACAGCGGAACATCCAACTGGGACACCCCATACTCCTGGTTTCGTTGTTTGCTCACATTCTGTGGACGCGTGATGCCACAGTCGCAGAAAGCCGAAGGAACGCCGGGCGAGGTTTACCTACTACGTCCACGCTTCGGCATCGTGACTGGTTCATCGGGGATCTTATCAGCTAATGCTGCAACCTGATTGGCTGTGGAGGGATAATGAGATGCTCGACACGCCCTACGTATTCAAACCTGTTAACGGCTATAGAACTATTCCCTGGCACTAGTATCATATACTCTCCGACGGGGTACTTAATACAACTCACGCTACAGTCAGTTACAGGTTAAGAAAAGTTTTCGAGGAAAGGAAGACTGGGGAGGAGGAAGCTAACGGAACGCTGGAGAGAGGAGGGTGTTTCCTTCTCTCACTCCAGCACTCCATTTGCTTCCTCCTTCCCAGCCCTCCTTTCCCTCGAAAATTTGCTTAACCTATAACTGAGTAGAGATGCACTCTGGAAAACCATTGCTTCTAACAAATTGAACTGTAAAAAAAAAAGAAAAGGAAGGAGGAATAAAGAAACAAGTCATTTGCGGGAGCACTATGAGATTCAAATACAAAGAAGCCGATTTCAGGCATTTGAGAGATGAGACAGAACGTGTGTATTATGTAATGCCGTTAGGCGAAACGTTGTCGTGTTACGCATCGTTCAAATCTGTGTCGATCTGCACACAACGTAAAAAGCGGGAGAGTAACACACCTTGAACGATACAGGACGGTAGTAAACCAGTCGCAGAGTGCGGGTTGACAAAAACGATGAAATAGAGAGATGATACGACCGCGTCGTCAAGGAAGCTAGAGAAAGAAAACACATCAATAAGATACGTACACAAAACGCATCGACGTAGACATATATCTTCCGCCACTTCCGTACACATCTCTAAAAGAAAAATAATAATAATAACCGGCTTCGACGATTTATCATCTTATATTCGACAGCGCCCAGAACGTTACGTTCGGAAACTCGAGAAGGCGTTAGGGAGGTAAAACAGAACCGATAACACCAACAGCAAAACATCACACGCGCGCAAAAACAAAGAAAAAGAAAAAGGAAAAGAAAGAAAGGGTTCCGTTACCGCCAATGGAAAGGAGGTGTGCCGTCAAACTCGCATGCACACATCTCTCCGGCCTGTCGGGGATATCATTTCCAAGTCTTATCATCGTACCATTGCCGCCAACACCCGACGAGACTCATCACGACTTCAGGCCATAAACCAGTTTCCGAGAGACGTACCCTTCGTCGCAGTCGCGAATCACATATTTTGCTCAATAGTCCCAATGTTCCGAGACGCTAAAAAACAGTTCCACCGCCGTGTATAGATTTAGCGGGAGGTGTTCATGTGGCACCGTGATGTCACATGGTACCGTGACGTTACGTGACACTCGACAGTTTTAGCGGACCGTACGCTAAAGCTTTGCGTACGCAAAGAAGTTGCGGGGTCGGGAGTCCGCCGTTCACCGCCGACGGACGAACGACTCTTCAAGGAATCGCCGATGTTGTCGCTATGCGCTGGACATGAGTAGGTCATGGATTTCTTCCCGCGATAGCATTGATAAAAGCTGCCGTTTCCACGGGACGATTGACGGAAGCTCCGTGATCGAATTCGGCTACGCTCTCGTACTCGTAGCCTTCGCATACCCGGAGAAAAGAACGCTTGACCAAGCAGCTGCGACTTAGTTCAATTTGAAACAAAATGATTGGAGACGTTCTAATTTTTAACATTCCTTTAAGGAGCTTGGCGGCGCTCTAAGGACGCGGAATCCTACGACTCCGGCAAATTTTAAACCAAGATCATGCGAGGTGTTCACTCGGTAACAGAACGCACAACTAAAATCGGTCCGAGCAGGTCATTTCTAGCGTACGCTATACTATCGCGTATTGCGTACGTAGCAGTAATAAAATTAGGGAGTTTTCGTAGATTGTTTCCGCTGTCCCGCAACGCTCTCCGCGACCCGCTACGAGATCCGGGTTTCTACAACCAAGGCCATCGGCGCGCAGGCGCGGTAGCGGCTTCTTCGTTGCGGAGGGCTTAGTGGAGGGAGAGCGCGGTCTACGAAAACTCCCTACTGTCTACGAAATTCACGCCAAATTTAGCGGAGGAATTTCTCCGCTACGTACAGCGGAGGCGTTGGGGATTTTAGTAGATGGTTTTCGCCGTCCCGCGACGCTCTCCGCAACCCACTACGATACCCGGAACTCTATAGTCAAGGCCACTGGCGCGCAGGCGCAGTAGCGGCTTCTTCGTTGCGGAGGGCTTAGCGGAGGGGAAAACGCGGTCTACGAAAACTCCCCATTTACCCCCAAATTTAGTGAGAAAATCGTGACGCCGTGACATGACGTCCCAACATTGATTTCCCCGCCAAATTCAGCGGATAAACTTGCCCGACAAATATAGCAGGTAACGATGTACTTACACGAAACACACACAAGACCAGTTGCGAAACGACCCCATAAACGTGTAGAAACCAAACAACAAAAAAATGAGACGATTGAAGAATAGAGAAGAGCTAAAAACGAACCCTCTTCGTTTCCGTACTCCCCCGACACGACGAAGCGATGAAGGAACACACACACCGGACCCTGGCAACGCTATCAAGAGGTCTCCGTTGAGAAGGTCTCAACGGCGTAGGAAGTGCGATCGAGCACATCGAAGGAGAGTGCGCGGGCGAACCAAGTTATCGTATCGAAAGCGGGCAGCGGAGAACCTTCTTTTTTTATTATTATTCTCCCTCTTGCTTTTTTTTATTTATTTATTTATTTTTCAATGTGAAGAATAAATCCTTCGTTCGGTGGAACAGACACCCGGCCCTCCGCCGTATCAAAAACAACAAACAACCCGCGGCCTCTCCCAATCTTGGAACAACTTCCGGTTTCCGGGAGGAGCGGGCCGGCGCACGCCACGGCACAAGCTGATATCGAATCACGACCACGGTGTTGGGAGGGAATAAAAACAACAATACCACGATAGGCCCTTTCCCAGCAATCAAAACTTCAAAAAAAAAAAGGGGCTGTTTTTTTGGCACATCTCCGATTCGCTTTCGTCATTAAAACAAACTTTTGCGCCTGGTTTATGCGTAGAGCGAAGAAGTTTTTAGAAGATTTGGTTGTCGAAGGAAGAAGCGATGATTTTGGCTTTTAAAACATGCAGGACTTAATCAAGTAAGATGCACAGCGGAGCCGAACTTTTTCTTTTTACTTCGGTTCTTGGCACCTGGCAAAACATCGCACGGGTACGGCTTCGTGACCAATACCAAGAAGAAGAAAAAAATATCGGTCGCGCATTCTTCATGCTAACGAAGCATGTTGCAGGTGACCTGCACACAACTTGTGAGGCAGGATGCAGAAGCTACGTATGCGTCTCGATTTTGCGGCAGACGTCGAAGATTCAGGGGTTCCATGTATAGCCGTCGTGGACATGCACCCGAGCTTGACTTCTCGAACGCGGCTTGTGGCGCGCAAGACTGTTGGTCGGTTGGTCAAGCTCCTGGTGACAATAACTAATCCCCAGATATCCTGTCTTAATCCTTTAACTCGGCGCTAGGCTTCTCTGCTCTGATCACAACGCATACTTCACCGCACAGAACTCTCTCGTCTCTCCGACGACGTTCACCGGAGGAGCAAAAACAATCGTAAGAATAGAGACGACTCTAAACTTCCCAGTCCCAGCACATGCCTCCGGAAACCCTCATCCAGCGGTCTCTTCCGGGGACCATGGGCCATGACTATCCAATGGTTTCCTCCGAGAAAGCCAAAAATAATCGAGTGTAACATCGTGCAGGGACAAACGAAGCAACGCCGCTCTACCACCAATGGCCTACTCACCATACAGGCACGACCACCACGGCTCGCAGAAACCGCCGCCCGGAAACATCACACGTATGACGCGGGCCCAAAACGATCGCGTATACAGCCGATACACTTCCCATGAAAGAAATTAATGAGCGGTACCAAGCCTCACCAGATACGAAAGATGATTACAAAAAAAGAAAAAAATAGCAAAACAAATTGTAAAGTATGGCTCGCAACGCACGGAATAGACCCAGTGATCTCCATTTAAGAAAGGCCCCCCTGAAATAGCTGATCAGGCCCGATACTATACTTCCGAGAATTTCTTCCGGTTAAACCCCCACTCCCGACACACAAGAGGCGGAGATGCACGACTGGAGGGAGCAGTGTCGGTCAGAAGCAACGCACGTATACACAAAGGCAACAGCAACAAAAAATCTCACGCTCCGTACTCGAGACGGCTTAATAACCGTTCCCGACCTTTTTCCGAGCAGAGCCCAATCCGTACATATATATATATAATCGCGGGTAGATCTCGCTCTATCGCATCGACTAATTTCCCTTCCAACTCGGTTCTTTGAACGCGGGCGTCCTTAGAGAGGTTTTGCATAACCAAAAAGGGAAGCACCGCGAAACCGAACCGGCCCGCGCTTGGTACATCTTTTGTATCGAGCGGCACCGGTAGAGCGCGTGAGCGTGCTACCATCGTCGTGCGTTGACGATGAAAGGAAGAGAGAGAGAAGGGAAGGGGGAATATATATATATATATATAAGATATATAGCCGGGCTAGCCGGTGCCTTGCTCCGCGCGGATTCTCGTTCCGATTTTTTTGTTCTTGGTCTTCCTTGACTCACGCGCCGGACAGGCTCGTGCACCGACAAGCCGCCGTAAACCCCACCCCTATCACCGTCTTCTCGGTCCTCTCGTCAGAACCGATAAAAAAATAATAATAATACAAGAAAAGAAGAAAATGCGTGGGAATCGAAGGCAAAGGGGTGCTCGGTGCACTGAAGATGAAGCTGGCCAAGTCGAGAGTGATCCTATCTGGGTTCTGTCCGACTCCTACAAGCGACGGTGTATGCGGTCGGCCTACAGCTAACAAGATATTTTTTTGTATCTTTCTCGTTGCTTTTTTTTCCTTTTTCGGTTTGAATTAAGCGCAATGTTTTCTGCTCTGTCGTCCGTGACTCAAACGGCCTTAGGCAGGGGAGTCCTTTCTAGGCATAGCATTATGATCGAGTTCCTCGGCATCGGCACGAGACGTTTGCAAGTACGGCTATGGTGCCTGGATCACGTCTCCGACTGGTGTGTTTAGGGTCCTATTCCGCCCATACATCAAAAGTGGTCCCCGAGTGGCAACAAATGACGCCACAGAAGCCGGAGTGTCATGCTGTTGCATGTCACGATCTGGCGGTTGGCCGTAGAAATCCTGGCGAAAAGCACGAGCGAACGCGAGTGTCGCTGTCGTCACGGCATCCCAACTTCCGTGGACTGTCACAGTAGAGAGTGACCTGCAGCAGAACAGGCGTCTGCTATACATACCACAACTGTTGAGACGCCGCCAGGATCGCGACCGGCGACAGCATGACACTTCTATGACGTCATCAGGCGGAAATCGAGGACCACTTTTTGGCCGCGGTAAACACACCAGTCGGAGACGGTTCCAGCCACCATAGTACGGCCTCTGAGCGCCGCCATCTTGCTTCTGGTGTGGGTATAGGTCGTCTGATAGTCAAGCATTGTTGAGGCTTGACTATCAGACGACCTATAGACCAACACGCGGCCCTGACGTCATGCAGCTGCGGTGGCGCTGTCGGCGGCACTGCGCATGCGCAGACACTTCACTTCACGTGAATTCGGTTTCTGCGCACGTGAAAGTGCCCACACCTGGTGTGGGCAAACGCGGACTTGTTTGTAAACAGCGTGTCGGTCTTTCCAGAACGCCCCACGAGAGCGTATGTCGGAACGGCCGCACAATTCCTCGCGCCACGCGGTGCACTGTGGGGTAGCCGAGAGGCCTCCTGGGATTTTCCGGAATAAAGTCTAATTGGAACGAAGCTCCCAGATCGCGGTTTTTGTCCGCGACAAAGATGGGTGCTTAAGCGGAATAAAAACAAAAGAAATAAAAGTAAAGTTTGGCCAACCGTTCCGTCCCTTCTGGTCGACCTACTTGAAGGCCGCCTTTCTTCATGGTCCTCCTATACCGGAAGTAATCTCTCGGTAATTGTCGCCGCCGAAAAACGCGGAAACCAAAAACAGCAGCAAAAACCGTCCCATAAATTCATTGCCGAGATGTATACACGGGAGGAAGCACCGAAGCGTGCGCTCCTCAAAAGAGCCACAAAACGGGCTACGACGGAAGGGTGTACATACGCGAAGCAAACGCGGTTGCGCAACAAAACAAAATGTAATTCGCAGCAAAACGTGTTTTCTTTTTTTTTTCTTGCCGCAGATTTGAGTACACAGGGCCCATTATAAAAGGAAATGGCAAGCAGCAAACTCGATCGAAGCCGAAATGAATTTAAAACGCCGTGCAATCTAGACAAATCAACAATGCGTTTTCATTTTTTTACGCGCTCTTTTTACGCATTTTAACGGACGAACTACTCCAAACCTCCAGCGTCACGATGAAGAGCAGAGTTTATTCTAAACTATACTTCATTTAAGCGGAATTCGAAATCATGCAGCTACATCATTTATTTACTCATTTCCAAATACCTCCCCCATACCTGCACAACCCCGCTCTGTAAGAATGTCTTTCCCCCAAAGCAGGTGGCTGCACTACGGCAAAGCGAGACGCGCAGGGTAGCGGTGCCCACTCCGCGGTGTGTGTCGCTTCTCCGCAGTGCACCGGTGCACGGCGAGAAGCGCACTCAACAGAGCTAACTACGCGACGAAAAACTAAGGCGATGACCTCGGTCTCTCGGCGCATAGCCCGCCCGAACAGACCACGAACAATGAAGAAACACTGTGGAAGTTTTCGAGCACTGTAAGCGTCCGTACCTATACTTCGCGAGCCCCGAAAGACTGCAATCGGTTCTTGCTGCTGTTTGTCACTCAAGCGGGACTAGGGCATAAGGGTGAACGGAGTCGGAGACACGCACGAAACAGCGACCTCCATGAAAGTGCCGTGTGACTGACCCTGCAAACCACGAGATCCGAAAGATAACCTCGGACAGCCGATACGGACCTACTTTCATCCGATGAACGGGTAGAATGGTTGTTGTTTTTTTATTGGATATTTGCGGCACAAAGCAGCCGCTTTGTGTTTCACCGTGTGCTGGAGCCACCCCACCGTGACGTACGCGTGATACTGACGCATGGGAGGCGGCAGAGCTCCATTGTGCCGTGCACAGCGTGCATAATCGCGTACAAAGAACTCCTTGCCGTTGGTATATATACTACACTAGAGTGGGACCCCGGAGAGACAACAAAGAAAGGAAACTATACAAAAGAACTAGAGACAAACTGTACGTACACTCGGGGTTATTAGTTAGACTTCAGAAGCGAGACCTCGTATCATTCGCGGGAACGAAAATGTAGACAAGAGAAATGTACAAAGAATCGAGAGGCGCCCTCTCGTCACGAACAATTTCCGCTGCTTGAGTGGAACGTCTGGCATTGGCGACGATACGAAGGTTATAAAGAGAAACGTACGAGCGCCATTTCCGTGAGATATGACACCAAAGGTCGCGCCAACGCCAAGAAAAAAAACACCTATTATCAATGTTTTGTAATGGAGACAACTATGGGATGTGGCGAACTTTTGTAGCACCCGCGATTCAACAGGTTCGGCAAACCATCGGCCTTTCAGAAAAAGTTCGGCGAATCGAATTGGATTGGATCTGGCAGTTCAACTCTTCTTATCGGGCGATCAAATCTGAAAAACTGTATCTAGCGAGAAAAAAAAATAACAACAGAAGTACGCAGTGAGGCCCGAGTTGGATACAAAAATTTATAATTTTTTTAAACGCACTCCGGTCTTCAAATTATAGAGCGCCTTATGGTTTGAAGACCGGTGGCTTTGCTGCGCTTCTATAGGAGTTAAGCCTTTTTTTTTCTTTTCTTTTACTTTTTCCTCAGGTAAGTTCGCTCTGTGCAAATTTTATAGAAAGAATGCACCACTGTGGCCAACGCTATACGAAATCGGAAGGCAATAGGCTAAGAAACCGATTTTTACGGTCGATTTAAAGAGCCTGTCCGCTATTTGGGACACGAGGTATATTATTACCAGTAGGTAAACAATACAAGAGCAAGGCTATATTCTTCAAATCCATTCGTTAGTCTATTACTGTGAAACAATCAAACGACATATATCCAACCACTACTGTGTCGAATGTTTGTCGTACTTCGAGTTAGAAATTCGAAAAAGTCGAACCTCGTCGAACTCGATCCCGGGCGAATCTCTAAAGGTTCGCGAAACCCATAGAGACAACTAACTCTCCCCGATTCGCGTGCACAGACGCACGGCGTACGGTTCCTGCGTCCTCTCGATCTCCAAGGCGACCTTCGTGTATACACTTCACGATCGTGGCGGCGTCTCGCGCTGGCTGACCGAGCACGATGAATATAATCCGCGATCCCTACGCGACCATTAAGGCCACGGTCTTTTCCCGCGTCATCGCGCTCCACCGGAATTAAAAGCTCGTCACGCGACAAAATGAACGCGCGACAGCGGGCGCACTCACCGCTACAGACCCCGGACACACACTTCTAACGTAGCACGACGAAGGACAACGTTCGACTTCATCGCGGTCCTTGGCGGGGAAAATCCGCTGACGTGGCTCCTAGCTCGCCAAGCATACACCGGGAAAGTATGACGGCGCATTCCCGGGGACAGCGAGATTCGATCATGCTGCTCCCGTGTGCGGTTCACTCCACCCACGGAATAGTTGAGGCCCATGCGCTAGCATTTCGACGTCGTCGCAGTGAGATCGAGCGAAGACACTGATTGGTCACGAGTGCTGCGTCAGCGTTCGGCTGGGCCTCGCGCCCAATCAGCGCGTCGAAGGACGCTTCGCATCGGGCTCGGGCCCAATCACCGAGCTTGCGCCATTCGAGTGAGATGACGTCACGGGGAGGTAGTAGAGGCTGCTCACAGGCTTTGATTACTAGGACTGAAGCTCCCTGGAAAAACAAACTTTCTAAAGAAAATACTTTCTTCGGTGCATGAAAAAAAAGAATCAAAATTAACTAACACACTGACCACAACGACATCACTTATCGAAGCTGAATAATCACGCTTCCGTCATAAGAGAGTATCACGCCAGAAAAGGGGCGGCAACTCCCAAAGCTCCCCGCTAGGTGGCGCAAGCCACCTCCCGATTCGGAACGTTCAGCCGTGTACTCGTCCATCCATCCATGCGCCAACAGCTGTTCCACGACACGCAAAAGTACCCCGCTAACCACTTCCAAGCGGCGCGCGTAACCAGACCGCGACGATGCGCGTTTCCGAACCCGCCGATTACAGGTTCGGCGCCTGGCACGGCGATTACGCGCGCGGGCCTCCAGCAATCCGGAAGAAGACGTGCGTTCGCACACGTCGCAGGTGCGCTTAAATCGACCCGAAATTGACGGCCAACAAGCCGGTTGGCTGGCTGTCTCGCGTCCCCGCGTGGTCACCGTTGGCCAATCTCTCCTGTAACCGTTCACTCGTTTCGATGCGGATGCGATTGGTCTATTGTTCCATGATCGACACTAGGACAAGTCAAACGAATCACAAGCATTATAAAAGCCGACAGCGAATCGCCAGGAAAACACGAATGCAACAAACGAACAGTTTTGGAAATAAACGAAGTATAGACGGCTGTTAAGCTCTCGGCCCCCATACATTCCGCACAGCAGCGTCACAGGGACGTTCGAGCGAAGTACGCGTAATTTACCGCTCCGCCCTTCGCAACCTATACATGACGTGCATGCAGTGATGTCGCACTAGTAGACATTGTGGAGGCCTTCTGGCCGATATGACGTCATGTGCAAGCTATGCACAACGTTACTAGATTACCTCAGTTGTGGAACTCCCTTCCACAACTCAAGTTGTGGAACTCTCCCCCTTCTCTCACTCCCTTCAGTCCGCCTTTCGTCGTTCGAAGCGCCATTTAGATTTTCGTTTCAAAACTGTGTTTTGAAACGAGAACCCCACAATACATAACAGATACAAGCAACACCTCCTATACTGCGTTTCACGATAACTTGGCGAACTGTGGAGGCTGCGGCCCCCGCGACCCGATAAGAGCGTCGGAGCAAGTCACGTGATAACACTCCATGGTCGAGGCCACGGAGGCCTCGTTACCGCCACAGCAACAGCAGCCCTCCGCGACAGATAGTAGTTCTAGGTTTCTTTTTCCTTTAACGGCAATTGAACTCGCGCGATTCCATCTCTGTCGAGAACATAAAAAAAAAAGAATAAATATTGACAAATTTACGAGTTTCAATTATATTTAAACGAAAATGTGACGAATCCGTATTCTCTCCCGATATTTTTTCTCTTGTAGCGCCATGGCCGTTGGCGATCGCAGCCCTGTAATCGACCGCTTCCGCTCAAAACATCGCCCTGGCGTTAGCACCCGCCACATACTAGCGGGTAAATTTAGTGTATGGTTGTCACATGAACTGTTCCCAAAGGTTCCTTGGCACAGCAGGTTCCTTGGTGCAGTGACACACACTCCCGTGACGTAGCGTCACGTGCCTCACTCCGACGCTCTCATTAAGTCGCGGGGGCTGTAGCCTGTAGCCTTCACAGTTCGTCAAGCTGTCGTGAAACTGAGTATAGGTGGTGGTGGTTTGAGTTAATACACTTCATTTTCTCTGCTCAGTTCGCTTTGAAATTCTTTTGGACAGTTTGCCACACAGCACACGCCTCATCACAGCAGACTTGAAGCTGTGATGACGAGTGAAAGCGTTCCAAAATGCCGACCTATACGACCGAATATGTTATAGACATCGCACGCGCGCCGTTTTGAATCGCAGAGATCGCCGACACAGAGCCTTCGTCTCCCATCGTTTCTCAGTTCAGTTCGGGGCAAAAACGGTTCGTCGTCCCACCGCAATTCATCTATCACGACACGATGAATCCTAATGCGCTCCTCTTCGGAGGGAGGGGAACGAATTCGCTTCCCACAGCAGGCGTCGAAATGGAGCAACAGTCCCGCGATGTCGTAAGGGGCAGCGCCCTTTCCCCGCGCTACGCTAAACAGGTATTGAGAGCACAAGGGGCGGCGGATCCACGACGAAACAGAACGCAGTCACAACACAGTTCCCTCTATATATACTACGCATACACACGCACATAGACACACGCAGCAGAAGACCGCACGTACTCGTCCGTTTCACAGCGGGAGCCGATACGCGAGTCCGCCAGTCGACCTTAATCTCAACGCAACGCTCTCGTTTATTTGGCTTTTTTTTTCTTGTTTAGTTTTAGCTTTGGCTTGCGTGTACAGCAGCGACCGTACATAATCGCAACTCACTGTCTTACACAACACTGCGCGGTCAGGGGAGGAGAGATGGTCCGATCCGGTAAACGGCTTAAGTCGGTCGCGATTCCAAGTCTCATGCGTTACCAGAACTGCCGCTGCCGTAGTGGAATTCAAGGAACAAAAACAAAATAAATGATTCAACCGCACGCGAGGCTAACATTTTATTGTTTTATATTTCCTCTTTATCCGTTCTCTCTTTTTTTTTTTTTACATTTTCGGTGCTTTTTCGAGGACCTCGGACGTTACTTGGAACGCGCTCGCATTTAGTGAATGAAGAATTCCAAAAGTAGTTCGTCCTTCCCCGTGAACAGTATTCTTGGTAATCTGAACTTTTATCCGAAGGAACAGGGGAACGGAGACGGAGCAATCGCTTTTATGCGATTGCTTCGTGGTGGGTTCCCTGGCATTCTTGTTAGTAACTGATGCTGCAATCTCATTGGCTGAGGATCGATAATAAGATGCTCGGGTCTTGCCTTGCCTTGCCGCCACGCCCTCCACCCCGCCCCCGCCCCCCCCCCCCCAGTTTCTTAAACTCTCAGTGACCCTTACAAGATCTAATCTATAGAAATTCGTGCTGTGTTTTCTTGTTTCTCGCTTACAAAACGTGCACTCATTGAAGAAATTAAAAACAGACAAGAGATTACGAACTCGGAGAGCGGAAAGACGAACTACACGTTTAAAAACTCACCATCAAAAAAAAAAAGAAAAACATTAAAAAATAATAATAAAAGAAAAGCCGCGGACGAGCATACATTATTAGCGTATCGCGCTGTAGAGAGAGAGAGAGGGAGAGAGAGAGAGTACCAACACCTACAAAAACGCATTCATTAAAGTAAAAAAAAAACCAGCAATAATTAAGTTTTTTTTTTTGGTCCCGTTTTTTCCTCTGCCTTCTGTTGGTTGGAGCTTGCTGCTGGAACTTAGGTTCGCTCCAGCAGTAAGCATCTTCGGACGTGTGAACTACATAACGATCATACCTACATACTTAAGCCCGCAAAGGAACTCTTTCCCTCTCTCCATGGTGGAACCACCGTATCGACGCTGCTGCTCGACGCCGCCTGCCGATTTTGGAACCGCCCTGGAAAGGGAGGTAGCTGCGAGACAAATTTACCCCTAACTTGTTATTTGCATCTTCCACCATTCACTTTCCCTATCCTCTTTCGACGAGGTTCGAAAGCGGCGAAAGTTCGGAAGAGGCTGGAATGGGGAAGGGGAGAAAGAAGAGGAGGAAGAGACGAGTAGCAAACTGAGCGACCTTGTATGGTTCGGCAAAGGCAGGCTCGCGCACCACAGCCCACGACGATGACTCAAAGTCTCCATCGCGCGCGAAAGAGGAAGACCCCGCTTTAAACTAAACAAAACAAAAACAAGAAATAGTGAGTAAACACAAGGTTATCGGTAGAGGGCATTGCGCCCAAAGCTCCGTAGAGGTTCGTTTTATAAGATTATTGCGATCTTAATTTATCCAACATTTCTGACACACTTCCACGTTCCTAAACGAGTTAGGTTAAGTAAGGTTAAGCGAGCGTAGCGGCGAGGTGTCTGTCCTACTCGGTAAAAAAGTTCGTAGCGTCTGGGATTTAGACCCAACCGGGAGTTTTAGCGAATCGTGTTGGCGCTTCGATAAGGATATACCCGACAACACTATGACGCATGCGCAAAATCGCCAACGAAGTGTCGGGTACGGTTACCGGAGCGGCCTACTAAAACTGCCTAACGTTGCGTCCGCACTCAAAAACACTGCACATTGCGCACGTTAACCAATCGCGTTGCCGGCATGTTTGTCTGTGGCGGTTAGATGAAGCACAGTTACGGATTCGAGAAACACGGAGTACGGACGTTTCACCGTAAGGGAAAACACACCGGATATAAGTTACAGGCTTGACCATATACAAACCGATCCCAACTCCGGCAACGGTCAACATCACATATATGGACAGAAAGAGAGAGAGAGAGCCGTAGTGCTTAAATTTCTACGTCAGACACTGCGGGCCTGCCAGGATCACCTATTGGAGACGATAGCTGCGACAGCGTTCGGTCAGGACGCCTGTTCCGACTGACTAAGCGCGAGTTACAGACGAACGCTGACACGTATCACTCGTGTCATACACGAATGCTACGGTTCACTATCTAGAACTTTAAATGGTATTTGCTACGGCACGCCGGAACGCGGGAAAGGGAAAGAGGGAGGGGGGGGGGCATTTCCGATACGCCAGACTCATTTGTATTCAGGGGCACCATATAAAACTTCGTAAAGAAAAAAATAAAATAACCGAAGCAACATATGGTAACCGGACCGGCGTGAACCCCCCCCCCCCCCCCAAAAAAAAAAAAAAAGTCCCATCTTGCGCCTCGCGTGCGTGCACGCGCGAAAAAACGAGAGGGAGAGGGTGCAGACGCGTTACAAATATAGTAACATCGTGTCGCGGCCACAGCAGACAGCGGTACGCGAAAAACAGCCCCCGACGCTGTAGCAGGAGCAGCAACAGCAAGCTGCTCCAACGACATTCCGGGATGAACGTCTCTTCGCGAAAAACAACCAAGAAATAAAAATATATATATAAAAAAAAAACCGAGACGTGTCCTAACCGCGCACTTGTCCCTCAAATGCCGGCAGTGTTTCCTGACAACTCTCATCTCCTCCTCAACCTCTTGCATCGCGCCTTCCTCTCAGCAATGCTTCGCTTTCGATCAGTGCAACAAGCCTAGTACTCTCGTTCAACGTCGGAACGCGGTCGACCCAGATCGCTAAATAATAAAGGCGCTCAACAAAAACACACACACAAAAAAAGAAAAAAAAAAAGAAACGCCGGGTTGAAATCTCGAGCATCCAGGACGTGAGACTTTGGACCGAACACGTCGGGGCAGAAACGCCAGACGGGCGTCAGCAGAAAAGGCATGCAGCTTTTCTTTCGCCTGGCCTCAGTCCACAAACGTGCCTCGGCCAAAAGCCCCGGAGCAGACGAAAGAACTCGCTCAGCGTACTTGAAGGCCGACGCGTCGGCAACTAACGTGCCAACGGACAGCAATACCTGGCCTAACGCGATTTTATACCGCGACTTTCCCCTCTATGGCCAGTTAGGTCACGTTACACATGAGCCTGTACGACCGAATGAACAGTCTATCGGGAGCGTTCACTGGCGGCCATAGCTGTGTGCGCGGCTGCTGAGCGCGTGCTAACAACAAACTTCCGCATTATTTTTTTTTTGCAACGTGCATTTTGCATTATTTAGATTGCCGGCCTTGGAAGGCTATTCATGTGAGCTCGTTGTGAGCATGCGCTCTAAACATCGCCCTCAAATATGGTGTCCAGCGAATATCCCCATTGCCGGTGACAGGTTAAATGTTCTGGGGAAACTCTTTCCATCTCTTTCCACTTCGCCAGAGCGAACGCTGAAGGAGAGGCGACCGACTATTGTATGTGGAAGCTTCGCAGACACATAAAGTATGTACTTCGTGTTTGTGGGGAACCTGCCGAGGTTCGAGTTCGATTCGGTTCTACACTTTGGAACTTTTAGGGTAAAGTTCGACTGTTTCGAACTTTTAGAGGAAAGCTCGACTGTTTCGAACTTTTCGAGCAAAGTTCGACTGTTTCGAACCTTTAAAGCAAAGTTCGATTAACTATCGACCAAAGTAGGAATATTATGCGCAAGCGCGGATGTTGAAAACGAGTTGAGGCTACCTAGCGGAGGGAGGGGGGAGGGGGTGACGATGATAAATTGGCGTGGGTGCGGCGTGATGCGATTTTTCTTAGGTGCATTCTTTCGTACTGAAAACAATACTATTGCGGTAATTACAAAAGTTAAGTAGTGCATCATTTACGTCTTCCGAAAAACAAATTCGAAACTTTTCCGTAAAAGTCGGGCAACATTGTTCAAAAAGTCGAACCTCATCGATTTTCGCCAAATGGTTGAAGGTTCGCGAAGTTAGTCGAACCTCACGTTCGCAATAGGATCCAACCAAGGACGTGCACACGCATGCTCCAGGTTACTTCCTCCTCTCCACCGACGAGTTTTCGAAACAACCACGCCGACATAACGTAATCGGTCTGCACAAATTAATTTCATCATATACCTAAAAAAAAAACAGTCACCTTTTCTTTTACGGACTTTTTTTTTATTGTTTTTTAAACCTCCGGGAGATCGTGACTGACGATTCGTGCCATAAATGAATCTAAAGCTAGCGTAAGCTGCAACCCGTTGAAAAAGTCCCAAAGTTACGCACGGCCGACTCCCTGCGCACTCTCCATTCAACAATAGTACCCGTCGTCGAATCGTGGCCATAATAACGATAAGGAAAACATTCACTAAGGCCTTCAGCGTCTCTGCCCCAGCAAGATAAGGTTTCGCCGCAAGTGGACGACGGATTTTACTGCCTTTCGCGGCTGGCAGCGGCAGCAGCAGAGGCGGAGTTATTTTGGGGGTAAAGATAAAAAAACGGGGGCCGCGTGAGTCATGCTTACTGCTCTTCCTTATGAAACCGACCCGGCGGGGTTTCCGATAATCTGACTTACGACCTTGCCGAGACCTTCCCCGATGCAGATAAGTTTCCCGGCGAGACACTGCTGTCACAAGGTTGCCAATCCGACGCGCGGACGGTATCCGAATCCAGCGTGTGCCCGCCCCACCACTTGGCCGACCGACATGGTTTATCGCGCGGAGCGGAAGTCCAGAACAACACACGCGCTATCAGCTTTCCGCAGTCACCCTTCGTGGAATTGTCAACAGGACGATAACGACAGGTGACCGTCGCTGTCGACACTTTTTTTCTCCTCTGTCGTTACCCTGGTCCTGACTGACAACACCGCGACAAAGTATAAAATGAAGTGGCCGAGTGGGCTAACGCGTCTCAGCTCGGAGCGTGGAGCGAAAGCTTGCGCTGGGAACCTCCTGGGTTCGATTCCCCACCGCCCCCGCCCGTTTCGATCTGGATGAGTTTCGTACCGGCACGCGTTCGTGTGATCACTACTGCGTGATGTACGTTAAAAAACCCCAGGTTAGCGGTTGTACCGCACTGGCTAAATTTCTCATCTACAGCTAAGAGACCGATTACCCTTTGAGGCGCATCTCCCCATCAAGGCTGTATAAACATAAAGAGCAAACCAATTTTTTTCCTTAATTGCGCTCTGATACCAGAGATGAGCGAACGGTATCTGGGTCTGCGAATATTGATAAACCGGATGCCGTGGCTTTCCCTTGCACTGTCTCGAGGCTCGGAACTACGCAACGCCATTCGATTCGAACTGCTATAGTATACGCACAGCCTTAGCGAATAGTTCTTCGGACTGAGTCGGTAGCTTCTACAATGCTATAGGTCGTAGCGCAGTCTTCAGCACTACGGCCTTGCCGTCGAGGAAGTCTTGGGTCGATACTTTCAAGAAAACCGGCAGAAAGAACGACGCTCTTGACGTCCCTATACATCAACTCAAAACTCTAATGTCGTGCCATGCTGCGGTGGCGCCGCTCTCGGTAAAGCACGCGCGCAGACGCTTCACCTCTCGCAACTCTAATCGCAAAAAAAAAAATAATAATAATAAACACTTTTTTTTAGGGAAATGTCTAGCACAATACAAAAAGAGGATACCCTAGAAAGATCAGGACGCAAGCTGCCGCCCGATCGGCAGCAATCCTTTCCTCCAAAAGAAGCCATTGGGCGAATGTACCACGCACGCAGACAACGTAATCGACGCGCAGCCGAGTGAACTCGGACATCAACGATCGAACCGTATAAACAAACGCGAGCGACCAAAAAAAAAAGTAAAACGAGAAACTTAAGAACGAAGATGAAGCAACGAAAGAAGCGTGATATGCATGGAATGGTGTCTTTTTAATGCCGTCGCGCAAATCAAAGGCAATTAAGGCCGACTGCATACCGTCCCCTGATGTCATGCACGGTCGTGCGACGAGAATTAAGGGGAAGTTCGTCAAGGGGGGCGGAGCCTATAAGTTATATATGTGGGGAATAGCCACGTACTTAAGGGTGCATACATCACAAATACGCGGAACCTGCAGACAGAAAACGTGGCGGCTAAAAAACCAAACCTCCCGCGGTAGCTGCGTTCAGACCTCTTGCAGAGGGTAGCGGCATGCAAATCAAATCGGCCACGGTTTTCTGTCTGTCCGACTCCGTTCACCGCTACGCACGGAACTCAAATTTCCTCTTTTTACGTATCCGCACATTTGACAGAGGCAGCGGAGGAGGCACCTTGTAATTTCCGTCCGCGCGTCAGAAGATCTTCAGCTGGGTTATATGAATCCGCACTCCTTCGCTCGGGCGTGCCAGATGTACAGCATTGGTTTGGCGCGTAACCCCATCAAAGTTTACTTATTTGTTTTACTCCTCTCACGTACCACCTTATCACAATGTTTGTGTCCATCCTTCTCTATTCGGTTGAGTAGCGCATCAGTCTATACCCGCGTTAGCATACGTTCCTCTAGTCGAAACAATCAAGTACAAAGGCAAAAGAAGTGTCCAGGAAGTCATCGTGAGACTCCCAAGAGGTTCCTCTCAAGTTCGGATAGATTTGAAATCCCAACATTACAGATATTTTAAACGCTCAAACAAAATGCCCGTCCTAATCAAAACGGGGCGGAGCGGAACTGCACTAATGTTCAATCCGTCGCCTTCAGGTTTGCAAACGGACAATATTGAGCGAGTGACAGATGGGTAAAAGTTGCTTGCACGCTACAAACATGAGCACCGCAATATGTCCTTTATTTCTTACCCTAATCTCCGGTTGTAAGTATTTGCGACTGCGAGGGAATGAGCCGTTCCCGTTACCCGTCGCTAGCGCAGCCATACAAAAGAGAAAAAAATATATATACGTATATAAAATCGCGGATGTCCGCACGAAGTACTTTTTTGCCTGACTCGCATCTGCCACGCGACCGCGCATTGTCCGCCGCTGTCGACAACCACGTTATTGTCGTTGATCTAGCCGTAAATGTCGTTCTTTACTGCGGTCCCCCAAACAGCGCCGCTTTCACACGGTGGCCGTTAGAAAAGAAAGATAAGCACGGACGACTACGCCGAGTTACTTCCTTCTCGTCGTCGTCGTCGTCGTCGTCGCGTTCGCACACTTTTGAACCTCCGCCGCGGATGACCCAAATCTCGCGGATGAGTATACGTATAATGGCCCGAGGTATATACCTCGTTTCAGCTCAACATGGACCACGGGGAACGCTACGCGCCATCGAAGTCACTCCACAATGTCGCGCGCGCGTCACGTGACCTTCGAGAGGTGCGCAGTAGCGACGCGCGAGACGCGTAGACACGTGACGCCTTCACGACGCCGGATTGGCTGGAATGCTCGTAGTGCCCGCTGCGGTCCATCACCAGCTGAAGCGAGAATAAAAAATAAAAAGAGCGGCAAGACGTATAGATCGCGTACGGTGGCCTGATTTGTACCCCCGGGCGACAGCTCTAACGGGAGCTCAAAATTTATCGTCGACCTTTCTATGTTTTTGCTTTTGTTTTTTGCACGACAGTTTTAAGCGATGATCATTAAAATCGAGGGTTCATCTAATTCTCTTAATTATACCTTTTTTTTTTCTTCTTCAAGCCCGTCGTTTTAAGTTGGGCAGTTCTCACGATGTCGTTGCCGCTGTCCACGTAAGGGCAGTTGGCCGGTCGCAAGCTAAAATTATTATTATTTTTTTTTTACATGCCAAATTAACGAGAGGTACCTGGCACGCACCTGCAGTGAAGGACTGAGGATTCGTTTTGACCACCGGGGGATCTTTCGACGAGCAAACAGAAATCCCGACTACACGGCGCCGTCTCCGCAATAAGCCTCCGTCAGACCGCGGGTACCTCGGCCGGGATTCGAACCCGCCACCTAGGGGATATCCGTAGGCCGGCTCACTGCGGCATGCTAAGGTCACTTCAGGTGGAAGCAAAACACCAGGCAATGTGCAAACCAGGGGGTGTTCTGTCGTTGGAAGGTATAAAGATGAAAGACAGCGTTACGCAGAGAACTGAATGCGTGCATGCAATGCGTTGTTTCAGAAAGAAAAGATGATGAAAGGGTAGATGAAGAAATGTGGGCGTCTTGCCCAAGTCACGTTTACCCTACGTATGACTTCAAAACATCGGTAAACGACCAAGTTTACGTTGGATCAGTAAATTCATATCTTGTTAACTTTGCAACTCTAAAATGCACAACGTTTTAATGCTTTCTTATGATAATCATTAAAGTTTTAGTACAGTAGGGCAACCTTTCCAGAATCACTGAGGTTCCAGTACAGTAGAGCAAAGTTCTCAGTACTCACTTAATTAATAGATACCACTAAACCTCCAGTACAGTAGGGCGATGTTCATCGTGTTATGTACTTCGTGCTCTCTTGCCGCTGTCGCCCTGCAATGACTCGCTGGCCTCGTCAAACTGTGCTCACAGCTTTGTTAGCAAGGGAGACCAGTGTTTGCGTGTGTGTTTATACAGCCGGAGGTTAGTCAGCGCCAATGGGCGTCTGGTATGACTCAGCTGTAGACGAGAAATTTAGTCAGTGCAGTACAACCGCTAGCCTGGGGTCAACGTGCACCACGCAGTAGTGATACACGACCACACACTGGTACGATGCTCTATGAAATTTGAAAAAAGGTTTATTTCCTCACTAGTCTGTCTCGGCAGTTGTGCTACAGGGCCGGGCAGCGAGGTCGACGTCACGCTGTTTTCCCGACGAAGGCGTCGGCTTTCGCGCTTGCATGATGAAGGTGCCATCGACGATGGAGTTTATGCAAACGACTGTGGCATTTTGTTTTTATCTGCGCCTCTGTACACCACTCAATCTTTCGCGCTATTCATACATACGGCGAGCCTCGCAGCTGCTGTGGCAGGTGCAAGGGGAAGTGGAAACCCAGCACCGGCAAAGCTGCTTATTTATTGCACGAGCCGGAGGGGAAAAAAAATCACGATCCAGGGATGCTTTTACCAAATGCACGGTAAATCCTTACATTGGTATAAGAAGCTCCCGTCTACTTTTCTTTTAATTATTCATTTTGCTCGTATTGTCTTTCCAATGGTGACGGTGGCGAATTATGTGTCTCCTCTTCCGATTTCATACTTTTGTTCTTCTTTTTTTTTTATAGACACCAAAACTACGTCGCAGATAATCAAGCAGCCAAATAATTAGAGTTACGGCGAAATACGCATGTGAAATAGACTGGCAACGTTTTCTTCCACTTGAACAAAACGTGACAAAAAAAAAATCATGCGTTTCTGAAGAGTTGAAATGCTTTTTCTTTGTGTCCGCAAGTATGTGCAAATATCGGGCATAGGTGGCAACAGAACTTGATCGATTCATGTCGCATAAATATCAACATAGGATAATAACTATCCCAAAAAAGGGCCGCTTGAAATAAACTCTTCCACTTTGGAAGAAAGGCTTGTTTTTTTTCTCGATACTTTTATTTTTTTATATAAAAAGAAGGAAACCAAGACAAAAAGCTGGTCTTGCAGCTTGACCAGGTCGACCTGCCACCTTGACACACAAAAGGACATGGACAGATGACCACTCTGTGTCCTTCGTGTTTTTAATTCTTTCAAAGTAAAGTATTTCATTCACAACACGCTCGTATCGATTCAACTCCTCCGTAGTTGAGATACCGATCAGATTTCCGTACTCCAAAATGAGGTACGAGTTGGAATCCCCCACCCCCGAAAATAGTAGAGGATATATAATAAAACATTTCTCAATCTTCCACCTCCCTCTGTCAGCTTGAAAAAAGACAAAGAAAAGTGTAAAGTCTGTGGTGAAATGCACGCGCGTTTTGTATGTTTTTTTGTTTGCATTCTTTCGCAACTCGCTCTTAAACACCACTCTCCCCTGGAAAAAAAAAAATAAACGAGTAATGAAACAAAAAGAGGCCGCCCACGCGGCCCACTCCTTGCGTACGACGTTTTGGAGAAACTACTAAAAGAGAATTCCACGGGCAGTGGTCCAAGAGCAACTAAGTCAAAGTCAAAGGCACGCGCTTGCAGAGAGAGAGAGAGAGAGGCTGCCTTCCCTCTCCTTCGCGAGATACTTATCCTCGAAGCCAAAACAAAGGCGAGTTAAAAGACAGATCCAGAGACGAAGCCTTTTCCACTGAGAGCTCAAGTGTCACTTCGTGAAGACAGCAAAGAGAGCGGCGTGAGAACATATCATGTTTTCAATGTCACACTTAAACTTCAATGTCACACCTAACAGAGACGACGTTTTCGACATCGCATTCTTTTAAAGGGACAGAAACATCTTAGTAGATATTCTGTTTAAGTTGTACGCCCAGTTATACGCTCATGGGGTTTTTCAAAAGGGCCTATTCCACAAGATAGGCAAAAAAGCATGAGAACAAGGCTAGCATAACCTCCTTTTCCTAAACGGCGCTCGCTAATAACCATAGCTACCCGCGGACAGCCAGTCGGCTACAGCGACGAAAATGGGGTAGACCCCCAAAAGGCTCGTACCATCGGCTATATTGCACGCGTCTCACCCAACACATCGGGAGCGGTGGTAAGGTGCGGGGAGTGGCGGCTTTTATCAAAGGATGTGGCTACTCCCGTATCAAGGGCACTTAAACGTACCCTCTCTCTCTCAGTCTCAATAGCGTCGCCTCTTCGAATCTCACGGGGCAAACAATAAAACAAAACAAACAAAGAAATAAAAAAAAGATCAACAGAATAAGCGCCCAGGTCAGCGAACACTATAGGCCAATAAACATATATTTATATAAAGAAAACCAGCCGACAGAATGAAGGGACCTTGGGGCGGCGGATAATGCACAGCCGAGGGAACCATTAAAGGGCTTCGAGGGGGCGCATATGCGTTCCCCGGATGAAGGCATTGTTGCGCAACCGAGCACCTGCGCGCCAGCAAGAAGGAAGGGGTCAGCCAGCGAAAAGGTCAAATCTCCTCTGTAATTGAGACGGATTCGATAATAAATAATCTCCACCTTTTTCGTCCGCGCTGCGGATCCCATGTTTTCAGTGTGTGTGTGTGCGTGCGCAAGCGCGCATATGCATGCGTGTGTCTGTCTGTGTTTTCTGGTTTTGTTGCGAAAGTCATGCCATTCCTCTCTACCGTTCATTTTTTATCGCTTTAATCGATACGCATGCTTACCTTTCCTTTCAAGTTACGCGCATTTCTATTCGTGTTTTCAGCGCATGCGTACATATAAGGCCTTGAAAGGCGGCGCAGAATTAAAAAGAAAAAAGAATGCTATAAAAGAAAGTCCGAGAAGGTCGAAAATAGTATCTCTGCCGTGGGCGCCCGCTGCGATTCGGCGTGATTGAAAAACAACTAATGGCCGCGGCACGGAGCGTAAAAGGGGCGGCCTCGCAAAAAAAACAAGCGTGTCGAAATAAGCTCTCTCTCCGTGCAAGGAGATAGGAGACGGACAGGTTAGACGACGATACACGCCCAATTTCATCGGCACGCAACGTCGCGGAACAGCAGGGAGACGGAACGTTCAGCGACGTGAGAGCGAGAAGAATCGCGGCTATAAAACTCCGGCAGCCCAGGTAAGATCATGTCGAGGCGCGTCGAGACAAGCCAAAATCTCCGTCGCGCGGCTGCAGGAGAACGCGGCTTACGATATACTCGTTACTGACCTTCCTCAAAAGAGAACGACAAAAGATTAACTATTGTTACTCGATAAAAAGTAGCGAGTTAATACGTTCTCGTTACTGATTCTCAAAGGACGCGTTACTACCTAAAGTAGCGAGTTAATCTGCTCGTTGTTTCATGAGTTTATTTTTTTTTTCAGTAGTTGTTGCATTTAAGCGGTAGCTGCTTCTCGAAATTTTCCTCAGGTATGCCTTCCCCGCTTCATTGAGAATACATCTTCAGCGACGCTGAAGCGTCGTTCTGCTGACGCGCTCGAAGGAACGGCAGCGTCGTGCTTCAGGAAGAGCTGGTGAATCTGGAATCCCCCTCTCTCTTTTTTTTTTCTCTCCGCTTCTGAAGTTCCAAGTTGACAATGGGATCTATGCCTTCTCGTGTTAGCAACCTCCGGGTTTGCATTCGGCCTGCACACGATTTTGGAAGGTTCACCCAACGAACCTTGTTGTGTTTGCCGGGTGAAAGACAAAGTCAACCGACACGAACAAGCCTCCAACACATGCAGCATGCTCGCGATGGTACCTTTCACAGGCGTTTATTCGTTCGGTGTATACTCCGTTTCACCTTATGTTGTACCGCAGAAAGGCTAGACGCGGAGCTCAAGCGTTGGGAGCTGCTCTTAACCCACGAGGCTTGTGCCGCCGAGACGTGCCCTGGAGCAAGGAGCTCGCGCTTGTAGCCTTTCCTGCGGTACATCATAAGGTGAAACAGAGTATAGTGAAATCAGCACGAGTGACTGCAAGCCTACCAAAGATACCCTCTCGTGCACGATGCTCGTGTTTGGGCATAGCCTCCTTTACTCTACCAAGCCTGTCAAAACGCGAAAGAATCTTGTTTGAGGCTTGTCGGTGTCGGTTGTTTCTGTTTGTCGCTCTAGTGGGACTCGGGCATTTTCGTTGCAATACTGTCATGCTGTTTAGTTGTTTTTCCGGTGGCCTATCTGTCTTTGTCGCAATACACATATACTCAGGTTAGAATTAAAACGAGGCTGTTTAAACGTTGTTGTACACATTACTCCTCAAAAGTAACGAAATACCGTTACTCGTTACATGGCCTTAAAACTAAGCAAGCACGTTACTCGCTGCTGTTCTAAAAACAAAAAAAAAGGTACTAAATACGTTACTCGTTACAAAATATGTAACTACAGTCAGTGACAGGTTAAGAACGAGTGGAAGCTCCTCCCACCCCTTTCCACTTCAGCCGAAGCGAACGGTGGAGAGGAGGTTGCCTCCTTTCCGGCGTTCGCTCGACTAAAGTTGAAAGGTGGGAGGAGCTTCCACTTCGTTCTTGACCTGTCACCAACTGTAGGTAGAAGTAACCCGTTACTAATAACACGTTTCGTACTCCGTATTTCTTTAGCATGACTGTCAATTTTTGAAGAAGCTCTGGTCCAGGCTACGGATGGAAAGCCGAGTTTAGCACCCGCTCTTTGAAATACGTTTGGCACATCGGGGTATACGAAATACATAGCCTGTGGCATCGGCAGGCGTAGAAAAATATCGGATCGAGTGTTGCAGCTCACAGTGTCCGGGAGGAGGGAGGGGCGGGGGGGATTATTGCGCCCGACGCGGTCGCTGCGAAAACGACAGCGTCGCTTCAGAATTCTAGATTGGTAGTTTTGCAGCGGTAGCAACAAGTTCGTCGAACGACGTTTCATCGACACGCGATGTTTCATCGGCAGATCGTTTTATCAGCAACATCACATCAGCCTTTTTTTTTCCTGTACGGGTGGGCCACGTGTGTTACGGCGTGAACGGGTGGGCCGGGTAGGTTAACACGCGCCCCAGTGGTACACGCGCGACGAAATTTCCCTACAGCGTGCGATTCGCGTAACAAGTGTCGATGAAACGTTCATGTCGACAAAACGTGTGTCCATGAAAAGTTGTTTACGAAACGTGTGTCGACCAAACGATAGGGACGGCCGTTTTGCAGAAAGGAGCAAAAAGACCGGCAACGGATTGTTCCTGTTGTGTCGCGTTTTGTACATATTTACAGACCACCAACGCGTACTCGAATACATCCAGAGAGGTACTGATTTTCCCATTGCACAATAATAGAAGTTGCAAAGCGGCAACGTGCTGTTCCTAGCCTTTTCGCGAGTGATAAGATCCCTTCGGTCCGTCGTAACGGACGCCATTACACACAAAATAGGGATCCTTTGTCCAGCTTCAGAATAGCAACAGCACCGCTCGAATGACACAGAGATTCCCAGACCAGACTGTGCGTGAAGGTGATGGAACAGGCGGAAATTGAAGACGGCAAAAGCGAGGCAGCCAGTCTAAACAACCAGGCAGTCGACAAGACGAGAAATAGCGCGGGCCCAGAGCCAATGAGAGGCGAACCAACAAAAATAAGGCAAACGAGAATGGAGGAAGTCCCCTCGACACGGTGGCGCACAAAAACACACACGAACGCGGTTGCCGAACACCTCAACTCTTCTCTTTGTTCTCCTAGAGCCTTAAATTTAGAGTGACCCGTTTGTATCGCGCGGTATACCCGACGACGCTCACGAGGCATTGAACTCGGTCCGCCCCCGCTAAATGACGGCGCCTGATTCCAAACTCTCGCCGTTTTCAATTGGGCCGAACTTCGTTTGAGGTGTGACGTCTTTGTATATGCGGTCATTTATCACTCTGCTCAGTGAAGGGACGGGAACGGCTACAGATGACACACCGTTGGGGTTTCTCCTCACCGTGCGTATAGGAGTGCCTGTGACGCCAAACAGGAACTTTAAAAAAACTGATTAAAAGTAGTGCATTTACTATGATTCCTTAAATTAAACGACAAAATGTTTCCCAAAGTAGTACAAGCGAGATCTCGGTGACTTGAACTTAATAACGTTCCGTTGTTACTTTCGCAGCTCTCTTAGTACCATCTACGACACCAAACCCATCCGACAGTCCTAACTAGGCTTGGACGGCTACTTTTAGTGAACCTCCATGGCACCAGCTGTGTTCGTCATGCCTTGTCCGTCGTGTCTCAATTTCGTCCATGTGGAACAGTTGCCCAACACGCTCGGCTATCCATATAAGTGCCACGTTTCGGGCGACACAGTACTCGAGAAGGTCGCATTCCAGAGCTTGTTTGTTCTGCGTCCTCCGGGTGTGGCAACGTCCCAGGACAAGCCCGATGTAGTCGTGCGCTTGAGTTTCGACATCGAACTGTCAGTTTTCTTTTTCCACGCCGACACAAAACGTATGGAAGGAGACGTGCAGGACAGATAGTAACCGCCTGAAAGAATAACAAAACTGCCTGTCTCTTTGGTATACCCCAAAGGCACTTTTAAATCCACAGCATGTATAGCTCTTCCGTGACGTCACGGCTTCACGTAACGTCATGGTGTCACCTGACGTCACGTGATCTTACGTCACTGTGTAACATAAGGCTACATCCCAAACGCGGACACGAAACTGGTCGCCCTATAAATGCTATATTTATAAAGCTTTTTTTAATACATTTAAAGGCACCCACTGCCTTGATTCAGAATATACCAATATCGCCGTTTGGAGGAAAAAAGAAATCATGTCGACGACGGAAAAGGAAAGCCACGCGTAGAGCTCAACGGAAAACAAATTAAATAAAACACGAGGAACTAAATTTCCGTCCCAGACAACCTTGGAAGAGAGCGGAGACGGAGTGACGAAAACTCCAGACCGATGTCGTTTTCCTCTCGCAGTGTAGCTAACTGTCGGTTGAAAGCTAATAAAACGAGACATCGTTGAAGGTTTTCTGGGGAAACCCTGGAAAGAGCTCGGCTTACAGCTGTCAATCGAGTCAGATGCACAAGGGGCCGCATGCACAAGTATCGAGTCACGTATCGCTGTTGATTAACTAATCTTTCTTAACTATATAGTTTGTTCCCATTATTGTTTAACAATACTGCGCACCTAGTTCCCAATCTTTCTTAACTACAGTATAGTTTGTTCCCACTGTTGCTTATTAATAGAGTTCCGTGTTTTCGGTTTATACCGATAATCACCGAAAAATAACCCCCAAAGGGTTTTTCCCGAAATCGGTAAAAACCGAAAAACACCGAATTGAAGCTTGCTTTGAAGAAGAAAAACCGCAGTTTCACAGCAGGAATCTTTTATAAATAACTTTCTTTGTGGCCAATCCAAGCACCGACCGTACTGAACTGACCGCGACGCTGCTTGTTTCTTTGGGAATTGTTTCTATGTGCCTTATTAAGTAGTAAATAACGCATAGAACGTCGTGTTTTCTAGAGCGCCCCCGATAAACCCCGGTTGGTGGGTCTATCGGGGCTCATATGGTAAAAACCCCGATGTGTGGGTCGGTGTCTATTTGTGATATCACAAATAAACACCGAAAAACACCGCATTCGGGCAAAAAAATAAACACCGAAAAATAACCCCCGAATGTGAAGAAAAATAAGTACCGAAAACACGGAACCCTACTTATTAACTACCGAATACTTTGAGTCACTATTGTATTTGTTTCCCCAGTTTATATATTTCTACTCCCTTCCGTCACACTGGCCCCGACGGTAATATAGACACATAAATAGCTTTCTCTCTCTCTCTCTCAGATCGCTCATTCGCACTATTCGATTTTAAGGTAGATTAGCCCCTTCGTGTCCCGTAGACAAATTCCAAGAAAACAAAACAAAAAAATGTTCGTTCTCTCCTCTACTTCTTGGCACGTATACCTACCCCTCTACCCATCCGTACACAGGTCACGCCAAAGTGGCGCACACAGCCCAAAAGTATCGTCTTCGTAGTCCCCACTTTCCTCCGAGGTTTCACCTTATGATGGACCACAACGGACGCTACCAACCATCACGTGACACCAGGAAATATCACGTGACGCAGCGCCCGGCGCGTCGGCTGCGCCCTCCCGAAGAACGCGTGACGCTCCTATGCCATTGGATTGGCTTCGATGACGCCCATAGCGGCCTCCGCGGTCCACCGTAAACGGAAGCAGGGTACACCCGCGTACTGAACGGCGGAATTTTGCTCCGTGCGGCCACGGCGGCATGTAGGCAGCAGCTCCGCGTGAAACGCCGAACCAACTTTATCCCGTCCTTTTTTATCACAGCGCTATAGCAACGGAGCTTTAGGTTTCCTTCTTTTTTGCGTGTGCGACATTTCTTTTCGGCGTCGCCGCTGCCTCCACGGCCAGGGTCGATAAGCCATCTCCGCAGCACAACCCGAGCGAACGGTTCCAAGGTCAAGGACACCCGCCCTAATTTTGGCTTTCTCTACGTTTGCTTCTCTCTTTGTTCCTTTTTTTAAGTCTTTAATATGTTTGTTTGTTTGTTTGTTTGTTTGTTTGTTTGTTTGTTGATAGTGGTGATCTCACGCAGAGGACCCGTTTTTGCTATCTTCGTCGGGAGAGAACAGGAGAGAAAAATACCGTTCCCCGATTTCTCAACGGGAGAGAGATGAAAGAAGAGGCTATCGGAGAAACGGTTCTAAAGAGACACAGCCTTGGCCAGTGTATACACAGTTTCTCTTATCGAACTGGAATCGAACGAACCAAAGGGCATTTACGGCGAACGCCCTTCCCCCACTACTTCCAAGCGCAAGTATGTCATCCACTACCAAAAAACAAAAAGAATCGGAAAATAACATTAAGAGTTCACCGAGAAGACTTCTGGAGAAAAAACGCGCAGCCTAAAGCAGCGGTCGCACTCATCATACATCATACAAAACAGATCTTGGCCTAGAAGGGTGGGAAGGATCATATGCTTCTCTTTTCAGACTTAGGCTAGGTGGCGCAAGCTACTACCCATTACAAAGAGTATAGTCATTGACATCCATCCATTCATCTATCCATCCATCCAAAAGACAATCTGCAGACATTGTCTAAACCGTGTTTCTTCATTCTATAAAGGTCCTGCCTCATTGGTAGTGCAAAACACTTTCAGCCTTTCAACTCTGGTAAAGATAAGAAGACCAGCGAAGCTGTACTACGGTGGGAATGAAGTAATGGCCGGCCGCAAGTCGGCAAGCCAGAGTGGAAAGGCTGGAAAGGTGTGCCGCCATCTATGAGCGACGACGGCAACCAGACAACCGGTAAACGCAACACTCGGGACAGCTACTGCCATCTAAAAACGACGGCGGCAACCAGACAACCAGCAGGGCGGTTGTCTGGTGGCCGCCATCGCTCATATATGGCGGTAGTTGTCCAGGGTGTTGTGTCGACAGTTTTTTGCTGGCGGACACGATCCTGGGGAAACTAGCCCTTAACAGCTCCGCTGTAAAACTGTCGGCAGAGATGTTCGAAGCATACATGTCCCTCCATCGCCAAAGACTAGGCGACACAATAATAACGATTCTTATATCCGCACACAAATCTGCACGAGGTAGCGTGTGAAGAAATGGACTCGTCCGTAAACAGCCGCCCGCTTCCATATCACCTCGGATTCCCCGAAACCCGCAGAAGCTGTCCACACCTCAGCATTCCAACGTACGGCGTATACGCTGTATGTTGCAATGTTGAGGCGCCTGCATGTTGTATGAAGCGTGTACGATGTATGAGGTGTATGTTATATGATGTGCGTATGTTGTATGAAGCGTGTATGTTAGAATGCATTCCAACATAGATGTATGAAGGTATACGGCCTCTGGGCGCCGTTATCTTGCTGCTGCTGCGTCGATATCATCGTCTGGTAGCAGGTTCCCACACTGATGCCGTCGTGTCGGCGCACTGCCGCCAGGTGGCACACCCGGTGCCAGGGTATGCCCCACGGCCCCCACCAATGTGTCGTGAGCGTCGTTTCGCTAGTTTCAAGTTTCAACTAGTTCCTGCATTACTAAATATATTTCACAAAAAAAAAAGTTACTGCGAAAGTTCTTTATTACAACGATTCTCTTACTGAGCGGTCATAAATCGAAAAACACCGATCAACCGGGAAAAAAAAAATCGCAAGTGCGCGATGAAACGAGAAGTTCGTTCGCAAATAATCTACGCACGGCGAGGAGACAGGGGCTGGGATTTGCGGCCTCACGTACCGCATCCTCTGCATGCACTGCGGTAATCATACACGAGTCCTTGAAGCGAGCGTTCGTGCCGACCTAGCATTTAATACGCGGAGCTTCGTTCTCGTGCTTGAACTTGCAAACCCAGTGTTGCCCAGTCCGACAGGCAGAAAAACCTCAAAGGTCGACGCTGCAGCATAAATAAGGCCGTAATGTAGGGCGGCAAATACGCCCGTGCGAGAACGCGCTGCCTCTGAATCAGCGCAGTGCCAACCAATAAAAAAATGCGACGCTGACACGCCTCCGCAAGGTCACAAAGTAAAATTGTTGCCTTCATAAAAGAAAGAAAAAAAAAAGGACAAGCGTTTGGAAAGAGTAAGGAGGTAAGAGTGAGGAGATGAAGATGGTGAAAGTGAAAAATATGGTAGAGTCCGTTCTGCATTTACTGCTGGGACAAATAAACAAATAAACAGTGAGGAGAAGAACCGGTTCTTAAATAGCTCATTTGCTTGTTCGCGTCAGTGAATATTCGTATATCGAGGTATCAATCCCAGACTACTATGGAGTAGTGCAAATCGTAGGTTAGTCTAAACCACCGTAATAGAGAAGTCGAATAGGCACTGTTTGCATTACGGTCCCCGCCCCGGCCTGTTTCCCCGAGATGACACTAAATGCAGGGAGCTCGTGCGGCGAGCCGTCCCGATCGATGCACTGCCCGTCACTGACAAGAAATGAACGGGATTTGCCTTGACACAGTTTCTGAGAGTGCAATGCGAAAACGGTCACGCGAAGGGTACACACGGAAAATAACCGTGGTTTGCGCGGCGAGGTCGAGAACGAGTAGGGACTGGGCGAACCTGTCGAGGTTCGAGTTCGACTAAGTTCGACTTTGCGAACTTCTAACGCGAAGTTCGACTGAAGTTTCGACCATAGTCCGAATGAAGTTTGACTGAAGTTTGATTCAAGTTCGACTTTTGTGCTTATGCGTGAAAATTGGAACACAACCTGATGCGACCTTGCGGAGGAAAAGTGAAATATTTGTGGGAAAATATTGTTTTATTGTTTCGCACTAAAACATTAAAGGGAGTATATTTGATTTTATATTGTGTAAAAAAAGATTTGGTAACCATTTTATGAATCATAACATAAACTACTTTATAAATTATTTGTTTCCCAAAAAATAGGCACTGTCCATAAGACGAACTTCGTCGAACTTTTCTCAACGTTCGAAGGTTTGCTGAACCAATCGAACTTCGCAGTCAGACGAAAGTTCGCAACAAGCGTAATAACGAGTATTTTGATGCACGAGGCCCGCTTACCAACGGGAGCTGCCGCTAGTGTGGTTTCAGCTCGCGCGTGGCACGATCCGTCGACCTTTGTCGAGTCAACAAGCTCCACAATTCGAGGAAGCGGACTTGGCGGATCGGATAAACGGCTGGCCATTATATGCCCATACAATGTTGCGATGTAAATGAACGCTGCCGAGGCGGGATGGCGTGAGGCTAAAAGTGGGTCACGAGGGAAAAAGCCTGCCTCTCCGCGAACTGAAAACCAACGTAAACTGGAGAAAAGAAGGGGAAAGAAACGTCAGACCAGAGCGGAAAGATTGTACCGACATCGTAATTTGAAAGAAGCGGCTTTCTCTTCCTTTTCCGGGAAACGTTATCCATGACTCAGCAAGAAGCGGTTGCCCTTGGACGTTCTGAGCCCACCACCCATCTTGAGACGTTCAGCTCGGCCTCTGCCGCGGAGACATTCGATCGACGGATGTCTTCTAGCAGTACGATAGAAGCGGCTTTCAGTTGTGCTGTATGAATTGCGTATAGCCCCCCACCTTCCGTGATGCCTCGACTTCGGGACCGTATTCGGAGCCAGCGCAACTCCAGTTCGTTGAAGGTAGAAAGTTTACGTTGCGGTCAGTCCAAACTGAAAGGCATCCCTACACAGGACTTGTCAGAGGAGACGAACAATGAGCTTTGGTCGGAGACTGGAGAAACGTCAGATGCACCTGCGGGTGCGCGAGGGACGAACGACGCTCATTGTTCGCTTTGATTAAAGGGAGACGGTGGGTAGGGAGAAAGGCAGCTAGCCTTGGCGTTTACCCACTAATCCCTCCAATCAGGGCTCTCGACGCTCTGACGTCACCGCACGCTCTCATTTCCTCCTCTCCTTCAGCTTCTCTCTGTAGACTTCTCGGTGACTATCCGCTACTTAGTGAAGTGGATGGGAACAACAGGTCGAGACTTGAGCCCGTGCAACGTACACTAAACGGCGTGTCGTTGCAGAGGAATGGACAAGGGTCCGAAAGCACGCGCTCCTACACGAGGGGAGCGAGTTGCTTTATGTTGCTATACGAAGTATACGTGTACCAGCGCAGAAGCTCACCTTGCGAAGGGTCTGGGCTCGACGTTGTAGTGGTCGGCGATGGGGTCGGTCCTGACGGTCACCTTCACCGGACACGTGGCCTCGGTGAGAAAGCCCTTGGCGTTGGCGCCGTTCTTCTCCATCTCACTGTGGAGCAAACAGACACGGCGACGTTAGCCAGGGCAAACGAGGCGCATATCGGGAAAGGAAAACGGCGGAAACACCTTAAACCGCCACAACAAATGCTGCACTTGCGTGGAAGCCCAACAAATAGGACTTGGAATCGCACTCTCATATCGCCAACGATGCGCTGGCAACCCTACAGTGGGTGTGTGGGCAGGCCTGACTACACGTGCGGTCCTGGGGCGCTGCCATTTTGCGGTGTGTGTGCATCGCCTTATCTTCGAGCCTCGCTAAATCGTGCACGCGCTTGCAATATTTGCTTCTAACCAAAGCCTTTACACACCCACAGTAGCCAGACCAGATTTGGAAGCACAGTTGCGTAAAAACGCAAATCTTATGCCTAAAAAAAAAGTAGTCAACGCATGTTTTTTAAAAACTTAATCTAGCCACAAAGGCTACACGCGCAAGCCAGTAGTTTTGACTCGTGCTACCGCTGGACGAGCATTCGTGCAGCCGAGATGCGATCAAATCCACTGCGCTTGTAGAATTGGCGGTTATTAATAGGAACCTTACTGCACTAAATAATACACGTTCTGAAACATCACCCAAGCATCAAGGAGCATACTGAGACTCATGGAGGTATAGGAAGCTTCTGGAGGTGACATGAGGCCACCAGAGAGGAAGACATAAGTGTAGAGGGACACGCCCCCAACGATGACCGAAACCAAGAGACGCCATTGGACGAAAAGGAGAGCTGACCAATAGCAGTTTTGGTCATCACTGGGGGCGTGTCCCTCCACACTTCTGGCTTCATCTCTGGTGGCGTCCTGACGCCTCCAGAAGCTTCCTATACCTCCATGCTGAGAGACTGTAGTAAAATGCGCTGCACGTGCTCGCGTCTGGAGCAGCCTTAGTAACTGATCGAGAGCAAAATGAAATGTCACTTGGCGCTCGCTCGCAAACAGGCCCTTTGAGAGCTCGTTCGTTAACGCCTTATTCCGATCACTTACTTCGAAACTGTCACACAAACAATGCACGTGCGTGAAGCACGTGTACGTAAGTTCCCAGCATGTTCATTGATGCTTGTAGTTGGGCAAAAAAATCTACTACGCTATGATTTATTATCATGAACTTCGATTACGCTATCGAGCATGAGCGAGTCCAAAAACAGGAAAGATACAACACGTTGATAAAAACGATATTAAGCGAACACTTGAAAAATAAAAAGAAGACGATTGGTCCTGGAGAAATTTATGTCCCCACTTAGAAAGAACTCGTAAACATAATCTTTTCCGACTTGAAAAATAAAGGCGGTTCATGTTTACAACAACTACAAAAAAAACTTTGTTTTTTTAAAGACTAACATGTTGAAATCTTTTTGCCGATGCACCCACGCTGTCATTGGAAGCGCGCAAACACAAAAACAGGAACGTAAACAAGGCACGAATGCGTTCAAGCACGAGGGAATTCAGGTTGCAACATGACCACTCATATCAAAGAAGTATAATGCGCGCTCTGAGCTTGCCATAAAAACCTTAACACACTAAGATTGAGCTACAGGCAAAAACTCCGCAACATAGAGAAGGTTAAAACAAAAAAACAAAAACTAGCACACAATCATCCTTCCTTCCTTCCTTACTACGCACTACAGAATGTCGACCGCCTTCGGGAAGAAAAAACATGCCACTGCACAAGCGAAAAACAGCCGCGAAAATTATTTTCCAGCGTTTTCTTGCACTTGATGCACCAGATAGAAAATAAACCTTATTCGTATTACTATCTACACGCCTCGTTTGCACAAAACCATTTCCCCTTCGCCAGGCACGTAGCCAGGATTTTGTTTCGGGGGGGGGGGGGGGGGGGCGTTTATGACAAAATGCTGTATGAGGGGGAGGGAGGAAAGGAGGTCTCAGCAAAATGGAAAATTTCGGGGGGGGGGGGGAGGCCCGGGCCCCATGCCCCCCCCTCCCCTGGATACGTGCCTGCCCTTCGCTCTGTATTACTGGGGCAACGATCCCACAACTACATCCACCGCACCCGATCAAATCAACCACGTAATTCACGGACACCGCACCCTTTCGTCCCGCCAGCGTTTCTCGTCGACCGATGCCTTGCGCACACACACAGACAACGCCAAGAGACGGATTTAGCACATATACGCACCGCACAAGATCCGACACCGCTCACGTTCGACACCTCCCGACGACGTGAAAGCGTCAACGGCAGAAGGGATGCGACGAACGGGACAGGTGAACACGACGTGGAAGGAGTACGACTAAAAGAAGCACGGCGTGAAGGAGTATACAACTAAAAAGGAAAGACGATCGACCATACACACTACGACGAGGGGGGACACGGCAGGAGAGACGACGGGAGAGCACAAGACGCCGACGCGTCGGTCTCGAGACGGCCTCCCCGCTGCCGCGAGCTCGGAAAAGGAAAGCGGTCGACGGGACCCCGGGTCTGAACACCGGGGAGAGAGGGTGTCGGAGAGCGCCCTCTAGACGAGCAGAGCAGAAGCGAGAAAGGGGTGCTCGTTCGCAGTTATTTTGGGGGGTGCCGCGCTGTTTGTCGGAGGCTCCGGTCTAAAACGGAATGCGCCCTCCCGCTGGGTGGAAGGAAGCGAGGTTTGAGGAGTCTTCGAACTGCCGCACGGGCGCCGACGGAACGCAAACGCGGGGTTTCGGTCTCGCGCTGTTGCGGCCGGCGCAGAGCCTTCGTATGTGGTGGGAGCTTTTGGTGACGCGTACAACGGATGAGGAGGTGGGGCTCCTGTCCTCAAAGAAAGCCTTGACAGAGTTTCGGTAGTAAGTTTTTGTAGAGGCGCATCAGTCGCTGGCGCGAGTGGCGCTCCTTTTCAGATGGAAGTCAATTTATTGTTGCGTACATCTGTTCCCCCTTGCGGAGTTCCCCTTAAAGTGGGACTCCGGTATGTTTTCTCGATTTTAGGGTTACGACGGTTTTTATAGTCAATAAAGTGCCCCTGAATTACGAAGTATCAGTTGTTTGTTTTTTCCTTGTTTTTTTTTCTCTCGATTGTTTTGTGTAGTTGTGTAGATATCATACCTCAAAGGTTTGTTTGCGGGTTTGCCCACGACAAAACCGCAACTACAGGCTCGAGCATGATGGCAACCCTTGTGATCCGCTGTAAGACCAACGTGTGACACAAACGTTTGTACTGCGGTATACCGCAAAACGTATACGAACGGCTTAGTCGCAAGAGCAGTTCCTGATCAGCCAGGTAAGATGCTACGGCTGTTTTACTGCTTTGCTTCTTAGACATCAGATATCTGCAAATATTAATACAGATTCCGAAAAGCGAGTTTTTTGCACGATGAACGTAGGCCCCCCGAACGAGCCCTTGCTTATCTTCTGAGAAGGACTACCACCTTGTGCAATGGACGTACTGCAGAAGCGTTGTGGAAGCTAATCGTAAGCTCGCGCTGAGTAGGAACGGACTAGAAAACTATGACCGCCAGCGAATGCCACCGTCGGCAACACGATCTTGTGGGGGCCGCCATTTTGGTGCTTTGTGAATAGCGGACGGAACCGACAATAGTAGGGATTTAAAAAAAAAAATGCGCCTTCCTGATCTTTAGATACAGTTTTAGGAAGCGATCAGGCGACATCGTTCTCCTCTCTCGCGGATTGTCTGCGTTTTCAGTCAAAGCTGCAGATAACTAACAACAACGATTTCAAGCAACAAACTCTGAAACGTGGCTTGTTTGGGCTGGACTCTACGCCATAACAAGAGCAGCGGAAGCGAGCGCTGAATCAGCAATTGCTGACGGAGCCGAACAGCGCGCGTGCTGCACTGCAAGGCGTATACGCGAGGCTCGCTGCCGTAGCGCTTCCACAACAACGGCATAGTTTTGCGGTGAGACGACGCCGACAGCGACCTTGCGCCGAGCTCTCCGTTTGCTGTCGCCTCCATGTCCCAGTTTGCAGGTGACGGCGGCCCACAAAACACGAGGACGTTACTTTCCACTACTTTTATTTTGCTTTTTTTCCCAGCTTGAAAGCGCAAAGTTTTGAAAGTGAAGAGAATATTCGGTGCAGCGCCGCAAAAGAGAAACGAACTACCACACGATACCAGTTATTTTTATCTCCCTCTAAATGTGCGCGTCTGTGTTTCAGCGGAGTTAGTATAGTTCGGAAATATGTCGCCCTTTTTAATCAACACCCAAGAAATTCCCCGATGATTGGGACCACCGGCGGTCCGAACCTCACATAATGCCGTCCTTGATAACAAAGCCGGAGTGCTAGATTTTCTATGTCATGTATGGCGGACATATTGGAAGCGATTGCCGCGTTCAGCGTTCGGCATTACAGTCGAACGCAGTCGAACGGTCGTTGGCACAGCACAGGTGTACAACATGTGACTCGCACTGGCAATCAGTACGTGATGTAAAAATACAGCACTCAGTCTGATTTTCTACTAGAGCTCCGTAGTGCTGAAAACTCATCAGTACGGAGCTCCAGCTGGCATCGGACGGGCGGCGAGTGAGAGAAAGTACCATCGAAAGTACGAGAACGAAAAACAAACAGGCCGAACGTTCCCCGCAAAGTCGTTCCACATCAGCCTGATATTACAGTTAAAGCGAGTAGTATAAATGCCAGCTGGTTTCCACACAGGCATCGCAACCCTGGAGCGTGAACGAAGACGCTGGAGCTTTTTTGTCTGCGTTTGTCCCGTACCTCCCCACTACGCTCCAGGGTTATAAGTTGCAACGCGGGAGTTTGCAACCCTGCCCCTTAAGCTCCCAAAGTCAAGATAAGGTAACTGAGCCTATGATGGGTAGAACTACACGCGATTTGCATATAGAGCCATACTGGCACTCAACGGGTCCATTTCAAGCCCTCCATATATATATTCTTTTTGTCAAACATATATTTATGCCATGGAATATTCTTCCTGTAAATAGTAATAATGTCATGTCTTTCACTAGTAACACTGAAACCTTTCTGTGTTACTACTTACTCTTACTTGCTACTTTCTGTGTTACTACTTACTCTTACTTGTTACTCTCTGGTTACTCTCATTTTGAAAGTTGTTTATATTGAGAGTATTTGCACCACTTCTGCCCTGGCCTCGCGGCTGGAAGTACTATAAATAGAAACAAAATAAAAACAAAAACACCGTCTTCCCCCGCGACACGCTAACAGGGCGTGTTCCCGACGTAACAAGTCTCACAGTGATCCGGCGGGGATCTAAATATTGACGCCCCCCTCCCACATGCCATACACGACGTCGACCCGAGTATAATCACACAAAGTGTCCGGAGCTTCAACCGCGGACGGAGAGAGGAGCCCAAACCCCGGGGTCCCGAGGCGGCTCTCGAGCAGCAGAGGCGGGTCCCGGAAGTGAGATCCCTCGACCCCGATCCGAGCCTTCGACCCTCCCGCGCCGGCGGCCAGGACGACGATCTAAAACCGGGCCGTTGTAGAGTACGGCACAGAGCGCGATGGGTGCCCAACCCTTTTGCCGTCTCTCCATGGCGGCACCCTCCTCGAACACACACGCACGAGAAATCCGTCTCTCCCCACGTCCTCCCTGTCGGCTTGGCGCTCGTCACACGCGACAGACGGGGGCCGCCATACAGTCATTAGGAGGTGACGGTCGGACACCAGGACGTGCGTGTCAGCGTTCCATCTTACATTCGGGTACTGCTGTCACGGCGTATTTTGCCAGCGTCCGGGCCCTCGGTAAACCGGCGCACGCTATTTTAAACGACTACATTAGAGAGCTTTAGTGAAGTAAGGCGCCTGGAACGCGTCTCCGACCGGTGTGTTTAGCGTCCTGTGCGGGGAGCAAGTCGTCTGCTTCTTGCGGACGAGTTGTGGTGACGTCAGAACGACGCCGAGCTCTGATTGGCTCTGATTGAAAGGATAGTGGGTAGACCTCAATGCTAGATGCCTCAAAGTCTACCCACTTTTTTTTTTTTTCAGTCAGCCAATAAGAGTTTGGCGTTCTGACATCATCTCAACCCCTGTGCAAAAGAAGCAGACGAACTTGCACACTCCGCATACCGCCTATCCATCGAAAGTGGTCCCCGAAGTGGCAACAAATGACGTCACAAAGGGCGGAGTGTCGCGCTGTCGGATGTCGCGATCCTGGCGGTTGGTCGGAGAAATGCTGGCAAAAAGTACGAGCAAACGCTAGTGTCGCTGTCGTCGCGGCGTCCCGACTCGTGGCTGTCGAAGCTTCCGTGGACTGTCACACGGGAGAGCGACCTGCAGCAGAACAGGCGTCTGCCAGATACACCACAGCTGTTGGGACGCCGCCAGGATCGCGGCAGGCGATAGCCGGACACTTTTATGACGTCATCAGGCGGAAATAGAGGGACCAAATTTTTCGACGCGGTAAACACAGCAGACGGAGACGAGTTCTAGGCATTGCGCATGCGCACAACTTTCGCGCCTGCGCAGTGCAACGCGGCGCAGGCTGCTGGAGTGATTCAAAGCTTCGCGGGGCGCCGTATTCTACTACGGGGGTCTAAATCCTGTTTGTGCAGGATTTTGACCCCCGTAACATTGTGTTTAGTGATTATTGCAAGTTTCAATGAATTACGGTGAAGGCTGTTAGAAACACAGAGTCGTTTTAAAGTTGACGCCACTGAACTTTCATTCATTCGCTTTTCGCGACGAATCGGAACGCTTTGCCGCCTAGCGTAAAACGCCATGTTTCTTTTTTTTAATTAAAATTATTAAAAAATATTACTGTTTGCGTCGTTGTTGCAGGCGGGTGTAATTTATAATACATTAGGAACTTTTGCACGCGATACTCGTAATTAAAACAAAAACTCGTTGATGACCAACAAAAACAAAACCTTACTCAGAAGCAGAAAAGAAGAAAAAAAAGTAGGCACTCTTATCATTCTTGCGTTGTTTCACTTCACATTGTTTTACACGTTCTCATAATCATCATCACTAGACGTGGCACCGCGCGCCTCCATGGTGCGGGCTGTCGCCCTTCCGCGGTACCACGGCTCTCCTGAGCCAATAAAGATTATTATTATTATTACTATTACTATTATTATTATTATTATTCAGCAGATCAGACAGCACTCTCGTCTATCTACGCATAAAGCCAGTCGGAATGATTTCGAGGGGAAGAAAAAAAAAACGATCCGGCGTCTTGCAGACACAACGGGTCAAGCCGAGCGGAGTCAATGAGAGGGTGTCGGGGGTCAGGTCGTGTCTGGTAGAGCCCCGTTTTTTCGCAACTCCTCCAACCCTTTTGACCACGAGTGAGAAAGCGTCAGATAAAACACGAAGACAATCCTTCGCGGCTGTCCGTCAAATTCACTCCCACGGCATGCAAATAATAATAATAATATAAAGAAAGACGATCGGGCAAAACTCCAACCGTGATGGTTTTATTCGTGTTATTTTGTTCGATGGCGGGTGTTATTTTCCGGCGGTACTATGGGGGATGATCCGTCGCGCGCGTGTCCCGCCAGAGTCTACCAACGAGCACCAAAGGCCGGTTCACACGTTTCCGTTCGAGTGTGATCGGCTGCGTTTGCAATCGCGTGCGGCCGTCCACGGCGAGATAGCACACTGGCGACATCATCCCGTTAGCCACGGCAAACTTCCCATCCGCGTGTATTTTACGCGCCAATACTTTCACCCATGTATACTTAAAATAAGTCTGACAATGTTACGAGGACATTTCTCATAGATGGTGCGTGGATTCGATCTCGCAAATGCTGCAGAAAGCTTGAGTCTAGTTTTACGCAGGTTGGAGGTTGGCTCCGGAGCTACCCGATAAACGGCGCCAGTGTGGCAGTGTGTTGTCTCATCGTGAGCGGCTGCAACAGACTGCAACGCAGTTGATCCAACACAAACACGAATACGTGCACCACCCTCAAGCACGCAGATTCCAACGGACTTAAACCCAAAACGCCGAAATGGCAAAAAAGAAAGAAAACGTAGGCACGTGCACACGCCTGCCTGCCTAGATCGCCTCTTTAACGCGGGCTGGTCCAATCAAGCCCAGACGCGAGCCAACAGCCGGAGAAGAAAAAAAAAGAAAACGACCGATAAATCGTACAATAATGAGGAGAAAATATCCGCTTTCTTTGGCAGCTTGGCACCACAGGATACCACAGCCTCTGAACTCACCAGAAATAGCGTCTATTACCTCGGCCAGATGTTTGATGCGCACGTCAATCAATCGCTCTCTCACTGCGGACTGAAAATATACAAAAAAAAAAGAAGAGACTGCAGAAGAAAACGTGTCGGGCGTTTCCTGTTTCCAGCCGTCTCTCTCCAGTCTTCACGAACACTCGCTAGCCGTGATCTCGCGTTCAACGAACCATCTCAATTTCGTGAAGGCGATTTCCTCTCCATTCAAATCACGTTATTTTTTTTTTTTTTTTTGCAGTGTTTGGAGACGTGTTTGCGAGACACTACGAGCCAAGCTTAGCTTTGAGTCCCTCAGAATCGCACGATTAGGCGTGCACGGAAGTATACAGGGTATGATCGAAAAAATTAAACCCTCTTTTTCGACCCGCACGAGGAAACTACGCATCGCATAAAGCTCAAACGCCGTGGGAACGTGAAGAGAGCGGTGGGGATAAAAACGCGAAAGTTTGAGAACGTAACGCTACCTAGACTAAAACTTAAAAAAAAAAAATAGATTTTTTTTTACGAACTTGTACATTTTTCATGCCAAAAAACGGCATTGTGGGCGTCCATGACATTTATTTAAACGAAAACAACTTGTCAGCAAGAAAGACGACTAGGTTGTCTTTTACAGAAGTGCAGGGTGTCTCTTAAGAAGTTCATAATGTTTTAAATTTTCGCATGTTTTTTTTTTCTTCTTTTTTTTTACCACAAAAATAAATTTTGCATTTCGCTAGACGCACACACTCTGTCTAAATGTAGCGCTAGCGGTCCGAATCCGATTGCAAAATTTCGGAGCTTGATGTTACCCGATTCGAAGGTTATTCTTAAGTGACTTCAAGAAATTTTCGATGGCAAAATGGCGGCCGGCGAAGCTTAGGAATACATGGAGATGAACGGCATCAAAGTGGAAGCTAAACCATTTTCCCATTGAAAGTTTCAGGAAACGACTCACAACTTTTGAACAACATACAGGTTATTCCTAAGACATTGTCATCTACTTCGCACCGCTAGCGCTACAGTTGAGCGCACGGCAAAGTGCAAAAAAAAAAAAAAAAAAGATTATGCTTTTTTTTTTTTTTTTGTGGGGGGGGGGGGGGGTCGTTGTAGTTGTTTGCTGCGACCAGTCCAGAAGTGCCGAGTGGCCACATCTGCGCGCGGCAAATCAACTTCGCCTCGGCCACAGAGCCGGGGTGCTGCGCGGCAGGGGAGGCACGCAGCAGAGAGGAGAAAAAAAGGCTTGCGCGGAGGTCACGGCCATGACCCCGACCTCCGGAGCAGCACGGCCGCCGTCGCTGGCGGCAGGCACTCCCTCGCCAGAGCGGCCACGCCGCTCGCATCACCACCGCGAGGCTGACGCGGTACAGAACTTCGCGCAACGATTAGTTGGTTTCCTATAGACTACGTCCGTTTCGCATTTATCGGCAACTTCACTCTAAAAAAAAAGCCCGTGCGTCTACTTTCCCGCACAACACTCGGAGTGCGAATCACCGCAACTTACGGAGGCAGCTCAGCGAATGACGATGCCGAAACATATGTCTAGACCAAAAGACGCAGACTCAGTTGTGACATTAAGCAATGCAAGCGTGACGTTTTGCATTGCTTAATGTCACAACTCAGACGTTTGTTTTTTTTTAATTATTAACTATTTTTAAAACATTTTGTTCCTTTAATTTTTACGCGCCGTCCTTCTGCCAATCTCAGTCTTTCCAGTTCAAAGGAACGCCTACCCGCTTGCACGTCTGTTCACTGCAGCACGTTCCGTTGGCGTTGGAAACCGGTGAAACAGTAGCGAGTTTTAGTATTGCGTGTACGAGCGAAACGGACGCAGCAAGCACTGTGTGTTTGCGTTGCGTGTTCCACACTGCACGTGTCCAAAATTGCGGTCTTCAATTGGAGCACAGCGACGACGCGTAAGCACAGCGTGGACGCGCCACTCTAACGCAAACGCACGACGCTTGCGTTTGCTTCTATACGCAATACTAAAACTCTCCCATAAGGTACAATCCTACACCGGCCGCAGCACTACATTGGGACAGCGAAGAGTGTTATTTGCATTCGGAAATAATATTTCGGGAGCCATGAGAGATAACGGGGGACTCTCACGAGCTGGAGACGCGAATATATTATAATATATATTATAATAATAATAATATATATATATATATATATATATATATATATATATATATATATATATATATATATATATTATAATAACAGTGACGAACATTGCATTGTTGCTGCATTAAAGACATGCGGTGTTGCATCCATTCGCTTATCATCCAACAGGTTCTTATTGTCTCCGGGCAGCGAATGGTTACTACAACTTGTATTCGAATGATCTACGAAGCAACGGTCGCGACCGCAATTATCGGCACGGTTCAACGAACACGTGCGAGTGCGAGTGCATAATAATTGTAGTCGTTAATGAATGAGGCTAATCGACACGAGTGTTCTCTCGGAGATTATTGCCTCGACAATGTAGATAACCGGTATTTGCTGGAGATTGGCGTCGATCCGGGCGATTATTGCGCATAGATGCGGTGATTGTTAAGACGCCTCGGTAGACTGATGGCGGTTTTTCGCGACGGCTATGCGGGGCGTTAACATTGCGAGTAAGTAATAGGTCCGGTGTAACCAAGACGCAACAAATCAGAAAATGTAATCGGCACTACGGCCTCCACAGTGGTAAATGAAAGTTGTAAAAGCAATTAAGGCTGTACCGTTGCCCTGACCGGTAAGGAGGAGGGGAAAGGGGAGAACAACACCCTTAGCTCTAGAGAACGGGTGCTCCAGCGAACCTGTGACGAAACTCGTGGTCACAGAGATCGGTAAAAAAATCTCTTACAGCAATACGCCTTTGCGAATAACAAAATTCGCGTAAACAAAACAGACTACAATTCTGTATGAAGGCGATCTCTGTTCACAAGAGAATACTTCCACACACCAACAGCAGCCGCGGAACCGAAGACCTTTGCTTCTACAGTTCCGCGTCCAAGGAAGACCAAACAAAAAAGACAAACGGAACTGAAAAAAAAAAAAAATGGAAGCGAGCCGATTTTTAATTTAAGGAAGGGATTCACAGAGAAACTCGAAAGGAGAGAAGCGGGGATCGACCGCCTATTCCAAGTAGGCGACGAAAACTGGCTCGACCTGGCGGCCGAAAGGTGAAACTGCGTTGAAGTTGCCCGAGCATAAGATGGCGCTATACCTGTCGGACCAAACTTCATCGCCCCCGTCGGTATATAGTGCGCGCGCGCGAGTGTCCGATCGGAGTTCTCACGGGCAGCTAGCAGCAGGGCGGGAAAGCCGTGGCCCAAAACGCCATTAGGGCCGGATGTCTCGGACACGCCGACGCCTCAATAGGGACCGCGTCCACTGCTGTCCTCCTCCACGCTGCTGCTGCTTGCAGGCCAGCGAGACCCAAGAGGTCGTCGGCCTCCGGCAGCCCACTTCCAGGCAGCCTCTTTCTCCGAAAGCACGCGGAAACAGAACGGTTCGCGTCGTCCGAACCGGTGATGATGCCCAAATGATGGACGCCGGAATTCGAATCGGCGCGGGCCATTCGCATGATTTACTGTTGGGACCTTGAAGAGACCCCGTGTACGAAGTAGCCAACCAGGACAGCTTCAAAGGGTAAGTTCCTTTCGTCTTCTGTTCTTTATTGCACCCTGCAGAACGCGTATGCACTTACAGTATCTAAAGGCATGTTCACGCGGACACGAGTGAATTATCCGCTACGCATGCAGGCCTTCATTTAGGCGTGGCATACAGACCATTCCAACATTTACGAGTGCTCAGCCCAGCGTGCGATCTCCTCAGCTTAGCACGCGCGTGTTTGTCGCTTCGGAAAGCGAGCAAATCACGCGCCATACGCACGAACACTAAAAATAAAACCAACCAAAAGCCTTTTTTTTATAAGGTCTATACGTTGTAGTGTCGGCTCTGACCGGTCGAATACCGTCTGGGTCGCTATAAGAAGATTTTCTTAATCGCCGACGCCGATTACAACAGCGGTCCTCTGTTGTACCTGTGAAAGCGTGCTCTTATGCTTCTGAGAAAAAAAAAACATACCACTCAATGAACTATTATAAGCGTCCGCATTACAACGTTATGGTAATGAAGCTGTCGTATCAACAACTATCGAGATTCCACAGAGGTAACTACATGGATACCACAGTCGTTTATTGTTTAATCGGAGTTAGGTGCACAATGCGAGACAAGTACATCACCGCAGGTAAAAGAGCTCCTCTTTGTGCATACCCTCCGTTAACGAGCTCCTCTCCATTCCTGTAATTAAAAACATAACGAACCGGCCAACGGAACAGCCACCCAGCGCGCACGCAGTCGGCACGACAAAAGGCGAAACGAACGCGGGCCCTCGATTATCGGCAGAACGCGGACCCCTCGCACAATTGAAAGTCACCCGGACCCCGCTAACAAAAAGGTCAGGACCGGGACAAGGCATATGCGATACCAACGACGCGGACCACCAGAAGCACGCACACACGCACACGCACACTGCAAGGCCGCTTACACCGCACGCCGCCACCACACACGCAGTGCACGCGCGCGCTTACAAAAAGGGGCAAAGCGTGAAAGAGGAGGAACTACAGCGCGGAGAAATGTGTCCTTGTACCACATAACCACTGCAGCAGCGGCAGTAAGTAACGGCAACGCCAATACGCGTCGTCCAGTATACGGCATAGTAAAGGGAACAATAGAGGTTCGAGCGAAACGAACCCGTTCAGCCCCCCACCGACTCCAACGCGGCATGTGGTTCGTTGAAGCCACCCCCGTTCGCCCCCCTAAGCCGACAGTGAGGTGGGAAGCTACGCGCTAGCCGGACCAATGAACAGCCTCCCTTTCATCACGTGACTTCGCTCCCTGCAGCGCGTGGGGGATGGGCGAGAGCGCGATCACGTGGCGAAACATAGACGCCCGACTGGTCCAACGGGCTCGTATAGCTTCAGCCGCTGTGTCAGCTTAGAGCTTGGAAAAGAGCACGCAGGCACCGCGTCTGGCCCGCGGTTACATCAGAGAGGTCTTCGGAAGGCCGCGCCAATGTCCGGCGGCGGCCGCACGAGCATCTGGAGATGTGGGTCGAGCGGCGTTGGTCCAGAGAACGTTAGAGGTTAGTGCGTATACGGGTGTGTGTGTGTGTGCGTGCGTGGCCATTGTCTCTGGCTCGGCGTTTTGTCGGACGATGCCGCGGCGACTTCGAGCCTCTACTCAACTCGCCTGACCCCGACGGGGAGGTCAGCGAACGGCCGTCTCGATTTCGTCACGGAGGGGCATATAACCCTCTTACCGCCGCCGCGCGTGATACGCCAGTGCGGGGTCTCTGGAGTATGGGAGTGCTGGTGGTATTTTGATGGGCATCGGTGGAGCGCGGGGAGCGAAAGCTCGCGTTGCAGAACCCGGGGATCCTGGGCTCAATCCCCACCCCTGTCCTTTTCGATCTGGATTATCGGTGTACCAACGTGCGGTCGTGTATCACTACAGGTGGTCCATGCTGAAGAACGTTGGCTAGCAGTGGTGCTACGCTGGCTAAATATCTCATCTAGAGCGGAGACTCCACAGAAGCCCACTAGGGCTGACATCCCATTGTGCAAACACACTTTTTTTGTATGTTAAGCTTGACTGGTTACGACTTTATTTTACACTATTAGAAAAAAAACTCCTCCTGTCGTTTCATTGTCAAATTATGCATGTCACAGAATTCGCCTAAGACCACGGCATCGTGTCACAGTGCCATGGGTTGTCAGGAAGTCACTATTTAAGTCCCAAGGAACCCGAACCTCAGTGCATCGACAGATGCAAGATTCCAATCACCATGGAACGGAATATCACATCGCTAAATCTTTCGATCGTGAACGCGTCGACTGGTCATATAGTTCTATCAAAATAAGGATCGTATACAAACAGAGCTTCAAGGAATCAACGTTCCAATTTATGACAGCCTTAGTTCAATTAGGACTCAGCTTGGTATAAACCTTATGTAATCAAAACATTGTGCAAGAGGATTCTGCCTCGTCACTGAAGCTGTCGGTTTCCCCAGAAAGTGATCGTGCTCTCTACGTATGACAGTCACAAATATGTCTAAGCCAAGAGAATGCTCACGCAAAACCGTGTGCATTCCATTTTATCATCTTCATTATCCAAACATTGGAAAATACCTGCGTCCGAGGACAACTGAGCTCGTACAGTCTGAAATCTAGGTCCAAACACTTTAAATACTCACTTTCTTTCTTTTTTTGTGTGTGAATTGCGAAACGTATAAGCTCATTGCGGGTAACCCATTCAAAATTTAAACAGGGTGTCAGTGTGTGTTTTATCGCAGCACACTCGACTATTGAAAGAAACGGAGAAGATTCAAGCGTTGAGAAAACAAGTATCCCGGAAATCGAAGGAATACTACAGGAACTATGTCGAGAAATTAAGTAATCTTATTATTCCCTGTCAACAAGCTGAACCGGTTTATCGACTAAACGTAGTTTTATTTTGCAACTTTTACTGCAGGGAAAAGGTTGTCAAACCAGCCATTAACCAAAATCTATACTTTACCTTTTCTTTTTTATACGATTTTTACACATTGTCGTGCAGTATTCCGCCCTGGAGAAGAGTTTTACCCCGAACACAAGGCCGCGTTGAGGCGAAGCGACATACGCAGGATCGCGATGTCCACTACGCAGGCGTAGCATTCCCTGCACTTCACGAATGCGCGGCAAGGAAGCACGCTCTCCGGAGCTAATGAAACCGACCGAACAAACCAGTAAAAATTAGAACTGAGAAATATCATGAAACTTCCAAGTAACGAGTCATGTTCGATACCAAGATCGTATCGAGTCAGATGTTCTTCTAAAGCCTGGTTCATACATTTGCGTTGCGACCGACACAACCAGCTTTTAAGCCGCTTACGACAGCCCTCCCCGCTGCTGCACACAGCCTTAAAGACCCGTTCACACACTTGCGTTTGACTTGTGACTGACTGAGACAAGACCGGTTTTGAGGCCACTTGCGACGGCTTCACGAATCACGACCGGCCTTCGCAGCAATGCAGCCGGTTGTAAGCCGTCAGGCTAAAGATGGTTTCGTTCAGTCGGTCACAAGTCAAACGCAAGTGTGTGAACGGGCCTGAAAGGCCGACGCACAACCTAGGTTTTCTGCAGGAACGATAATCCCTTTAGTGCATCACCTCTCATAAGCTACGAGGGGGACCAAGTTGGGGCAAGGAGGTAAGAAATGGAGATGATATAGAAAAGGAGGAGGCGGGCGAAATATAAGAAAAGCGCTAAGTGTACATCGGCCTTTAAGCGCGTCGGCCTTTCAGCGACAACTAAAAGTTCTGAAAATGTTCGCGTAAGCTTACATGAACCATCCGGCAGTGCAGCGACGCCAGAACTATTCAGCCGCGTTCTAATATGTAGTACAAAAGACAACCTGCAGACAAGTTCCAGCATGCATGAAGCAAACACGCTTCCAACCTGTTTGAGGCCCGTCCGCAGATGTAATTCAGCCACGCATATCAACAGCGAATAGCATGTCTTCCTTTGTACGATGTATGCATGGCAGCGTGAGGCTGCGGCTTTGGTTTTCCATATTCATAATGAGAAATGAACTTCTTAGCGCAGAGGAGGAGGAAATTCCTCATACTTTTGAAGCCACGTAGCAGGATGTAGGACGGTGCATAAGTACTTTGACACAAACAGCGCAGCAATCACATCGTCACACTGGCGCCAACCTGGGTATACGTCTTCGCAAGGCCCGACTACCGGACGATCTACGCAGGCCAGCACAAGATGGCGGCGTCCAGGGGCCCCATACTTCCCACGCGGCGCTGCGGCGGCGCTGCTGTCGGTACGGCACATGCGCAGAAGCATCATCTCACGCGAGTATGGTGGGCCGACTTGTTTGTAAAAACGAGTGCGGGTCTATTCTAAACTTGCCAGATCTCCCTAGGTGTGAACACGTCCGTAACAAACGACCCAACCCTCTCCTAACGACTCCGCCAAGCCGGTCAGATGTTTGGTCATCCACCCTCCAGCTATAAGAGGGGGGCAAGTAAACGCGTAGGTCTCGGGAAAATCCGCCGCCGCGCCTACACTCGCACAGCCTTCAGTTCGGTACATAAGGCACCGTGAACGCCGCACCCGGTGGCGTCCTTCATCGAGCCATCGGCCTCTCTCTCTCTCCAAGCGCGCGCATTGAGAAGCCATCCATCCAATGCGCACACGGATCGCCAACCCAGATCCCAGCGCTGGCGAAGGGAGCGCCAGCGTCCCTCGACCTTCAAAAATTGCTTCTAAAACCAGGGGGGCCTTCAAAACCGAACGAGCCAAACAAGCGGCGGCCACCACACCCACAAAACAAAAAACAAACCTAAAAAGTAAAAGAGAGAGAAAAGGGGGCGTACGACATGCGGGTCCAGAACCAGCGGACCGTGCGGCCAGGAAACATCGTTAGAACAACAACAGTCGCGGCGACGCACGCACAGACACCTTCTGTACAAAGGAAGCGGAGCGACGAGGAGCACGCCCTATTTATAGGCAGGTCTCTCGCTTGACGCACACCGATGGTTCGTTCACACGCTCGGAAGATGGAACAAAGGCCTTGCCCCAAACAAGTCAGTCGCCCCACTGCACCGCCGCCGCCACCATCCACCACCGCCGCCACCATCCCTGCTGCTGCTGCGTGGCCCTTAGTTTTATTTTGTATTTGTTTTGCATCGTGAGTTTGTACAAGGACCCGTCTCGTTCCTCAGTTTCGAGGAGGACAGCGGTTCGAGCCAACACCGTCTAGGTGGTGTTGTTCGAGCGCGGTCGGTCAGTCTCTTCGACACGCCTGAGTAGCAAGAAGGGCGACTAACGAAGGGAACAATGCGCTAATTAGTCTGTGCAAACCCTGCATCTTCCCTTTTCTTCTACTCCATTAACCCTCCTTTTTTTAATTTTTGCGCACATACATATGGTGGAGGCCTCTGCACATAGACGGTACGCACATCCCAAAATAGAAAACAGGGTGGTTCTCCGGGCAAGATATGGTATCAATTAGCGACGCTAAGCGAAGTATTGGGATGGGGGTTGTTTTATATATTTAATAAATACCTCCTCGCCCGCCGCTCGCGTGACGATTTAATTCACTTATCATCATTAAGGAACGCCGAGATGCGACAGGTGAACGGTGCTGAAGCCATCTATGCTTCGAGGCAATACATTTCAAGGATCCTTCATCCTGGTCGTCATCAACGTCCACAGCCGAGGTAACGCAGGATAGCATACCAAGGACAGATCTTACCCACTGTTCCAGTTCCGGAAATAGCCGGTAGTGGAGTGACACTATCAATATTAGTTAGGCGGCAGTTCCATGTAAACGTACTTCAGTAAATTCTGTAGTAAATCAAACTTTACCGAGAAAGAAAAAAAAAAGGGAGGGGGGGGGGGGGTTCATTTGCGTGCCAGCACTCAAGAGGCCCGCAGGTTACCCAGGACGATACGACATCATTATCATCGACAGTCTTCGGTGCTGTAGTTGGACAGCAACACACAACTGAAATCTTTTTCTTTCTTTTTTTTTTTCTTTAGGTGCTATAAATGCTATTGCCTTTTTTTTTCGCTTTTTAGCATTTTTTGTTGTAGAACTTGTCGAGTGGAAAGCCCACAGGCATAACAGCGCTATCGAAGCAGACAGCACTCAACAAGACCACACTGATGCTAAACCTTTTTCCAGGGAAATCGGATAAACCCTATAGCTTTTCACTAGAGGGTTTGAGCAGATAATTCCGTAAAGTCCGCCAACGATTCCCGATACTCCGCCGACTGCATCGTGTCGTTATCGGTTATACCGTTATCGGAGTTATCAGAACGATCTACCAAAACTCCCTAGTAATGAGACTATCCGTGCACCCCTGTCGCTTGCAGGGTCCACGGCGTGCACTCTTCCCGGTGCAATGTAGGCAAGGGGAACCGACCCGAACTTGCCGAGGGGTCGCGTGACCACATTGCGGTCATGGTTGGCATACGTAGCATGGCTGCACGCCAGGACAGCCACGTGGGATATTCCCCACGGGTTCCTTAACCCCCGCCTTGTCGTGTATGTACCGTTACAAGGTCGAGGGTGTCCGCTCTTGTTACGCCTTTTTTTCTTCTTCTCGCGTGCGTGGAGCTTTTGCTTCACATGGACGCCTCGTTTTTCTTTCGACGAAAAAAAAAATGAGAAAAAGCGAGCGCTCCAAACTTTTCGCGTGACGGGAAGCGTAAAAAATGCGCGCATCTCCATGTTGTTTTTTTGTTTTTTTTTTTTTTTTTTTTAGATGCGCGCGCAAGCAGGATGGTAATGCACGAACTTTCGTCCCACCGTCTCGGTGCGGCGGACGTCTCACGAAAGAGAAAGCGCACGGGAGCGTGCGTCTCGAAAGGGTTGTTGCTCACAAACGGTGCTGTCGCCGATTTTGAAGATATCCGTCGACAAAATTATAGGGAGCATTAACGTATACTCGCTGGTCGCCGTAGCTCTGAGCTGCTGCTGGGCGCGTGCTAACAGTGAGCTCTTTTCATGTTTATTTCGTACCGGCAAAGCATTTCTTCACGGGAGGTGGGTTACACTATCCACAGCTTGTGCTGATGACCTCAATGAAGTGTAGTCGGCTGTAACAATAAGGTCTACAGAAAATCAAACACCACGCACTTTTTTTTCTTCTTATTTTTGCGTCACAGAGTGAAACAACGCGAAACGTGCGGTGTACAACCACATACAGGAGCTTGGAACTTAACATTATATGTTTATCAAACTGTCTGATCGGTAGTATCAGTTTAAGCATCACTTTACTATAACTGTGCCACTGGCACAGCAGTCGCTGGTTTCTGTTGGAGTTTTGTTTTTTGTAGGACGATCTTACGTTGCAACAATCTAACACTATTCAAACTGTCGGAAGCCGGACCAGTAACTATCACGCACATGCAACCTCGCTAGAAGTAAACCTCTAAAAAAATGTATCGCAAACTGCTCTGCAATTGTGTTGCTACGAGAAACGTTCTTGGTTTAGTGCTATAGTGGTGCTAAACCAGTAGCCCCAAACCAAGTGTTTAGAAGAGTTAGTGGAGTTAGCGGTGAGTTAGTGAGTTAGAGAGTTGGTGTTAGGTATTGGAGTTAGTGGTGCTAGCTCCACTAACTCGCAGTTACGCTTTTTGTGGCTTCACTTAATCTGAAAACCTCAGCTGAAAACGTTTAAAGTTAAAAGGGGGCCTTACCTTTGGCGCGTTCCGCTCGCCGCCCGGAGGGCTACAATTCTCGCGAGCTGGCTAACGTCCCTCGACATATATATATATATCTATATATATATATATATATATATATATGTTATCGACGGACGCTGCGGTGTGAATTGCAGCGTTTCAACGTGAGCTCTGCCCGACGGGGAGTAAAGAGTGGAGCAGAACGCGGCGAATCGTGAGCGCCGACATCGATGGTCCCGACAGAAAGAACTACAAATTAAAGAGCGACAGAAAAGAGAAGAAAGCAGACGATAGGTTAGGCGCGTTCGTTTTGACGCGACGGGTTCTAGTTCCAAGCGCCAATGCTTGTCAACTATATTTATTTACGAGGAGACGCGCATCAAAACGGTCAACCGCATTCACTCTGACGCTCGAATCGCAAACTCAAGGGTGTCCGTTCGTTTCCGTCATCAAATGCGCTCGAAACCGAAATCAAGCACGTCCTAAATCACTTTTCGCGAATGTGGCGCAACCGCGAGCGAATACACAGAGTGAGACTGGCGTATTTCAAAGAGGCCCAAAGCGACTAAGAAACAACAAAACGTTGAAAGAACAATAAACACGTTGCGTCGATTAAACCAAAAGGCGTGAAGACAAAAACAAAAGAGAAATAGAAAAAAAAACATGTGACGTTATAAAAAAAATGAAGAGGGGGGGGGGGGGGGGGGTCGAACCTCCAGTCACTGGACTTTTGTCAAACCTAGCCCTACATGCCTTTTTCTTTTTTTATATATCTATTTTTTCTCGCTTTTTTTATATTAGTTTGATCGACGAAATGCGTCCCTTAGAAGAGCAAAAAATAGAACCCCACCCGCAATCTCTCCAAGAGGAAGAAGAGGAGGAGGCAGCGCGGACTGGCCAAAAATCGTGACCCGCGTCCAGCCAGGCCACGCGCTGCAGCCCGAATAAATAAAGGCCTAGCCCGCGGCCACGCGAAATGCCGCCGAGACAATATGTCCGCGCCGGCGTGACAGACCGATCCAAGCGTGGCACCAGCAGTCCGACACGCTCCGCCGAACTCCCGGCCCTTTTGGATTCCCTTCCCTTACCGTCAGCACCAGTTGCCTGCTACAGCTGCCCGTGGCCGGCCTATGTATATACACCACACCGACGACGCGGCTAACCGCCGAGTCGTTCGGCCGGCACTACGCTTCACCCCTAAGCTGACAGTGGGGTGGAAGTTACCCGCTCGCAGGACCAATCAACCGCCTCCCCTTCACCACCCATAACGTGGCGAAAGACGGACGATTGACTCCATGTTTTCCCACTGCGGTAGAAGCTACCTGCTCGTGGGATCAATCGTACACTTCTCCCGTTCACGCTCACGCGCAAAGAGAGACGGTCACGTGACGAAAGGGAGGCCGTTGATTGGACCGGCGAGCGCGTACCTCTCAACGCGCATTCAGCTTAGGTTATGCCGACGCTGGTGTAATGGAGCTCTTCCCTCGCGGCGGGCACGCACGCGGCGCACACCGGCGGACTCGCGGGAGTGGAAAGAGGCCGTCGATCCATTCGCGCCACTGATTTGGCTGTAGACGTAAGGATTAAGGAAGGAAGGACTGCGGCGATTGATCTCGGTTTCCTGTATGCCCGTTGTGCAGCGCCGAACTATAGCATTTTTTGACGACAAGGAAGGAAGGATATGGCTAGCCAGAACGGGGAAAGAAAAAGAAAGAAAACAGAATGGCAGGATGTAGTGGAGGATTCGTACCCCGCGCTTGGACGAGATAGGAAGTATACACCTATAGGGCCACTAAATTAGTTAGGCTTCGAGTGTCGGCACCCGATTCCCCGATTTTCTTGCGGGCGCCAACATTTACGTGCTCACTGCAGAGCGAACTCAATTGGAGATGATTACGTTTCGAAAATGCGATTTCTTGACCCTCAGACACGGTGTCAGAAAGCTGTAGGTGATCTGGTTACTCAGGGGGCATAAAAGAAATTAACAGCAAGCGGCCAAAAAGAAAAATGAAAGACGTTTATAAATTTCCGTATTGCGAAATTCGAGCGCAGCTCCTGAGGAGGAGGAAGTGGAGAAGGAGGAGTGGATGTACTCCATACTTACCCCTCCTCCTGCGTACCCTCCCCTCCTTTTCCTCCGTATCCTTCCTTCTCCTCCGTATACTTCCTTCATCCTCCCCCGTACCGAAGAGGAAAGGGAGGGTATGGAGGAGGAGGAGGAAGAGGGAAGGGTAAGCAGGAGGAGGGAGGTCCTCTTCCTCCTGCGTACCGCTGCTCTCAATGCAATTTCTAACAGTGTTAAAAGGACGGCATGCGGGACAGAATAAAAGAGATCTTCAACATCAATGGAAAAGGCGTGGCACTTTCCTCTACACCCCTCTTTCAAAAATTCGATCACTTCCTCTGAATTCTGAACCAAAAAATTATCCTGCAGTTTCAGACTCGACAGGTGGGTTCGAAGAAAGGAAGATATCTGGATCTGCCACGTGTCTCTTTCCGTAATAATTGCTCTAAAAGGTATACGTTCGTTTCATGCGCTTTCGCCGTGAATTTGGTGGATTTGGACCGCTCCAAATCAACCAAAGAAAATTCTCCATTAGACAAGACCGACTGATTTCCAGCAACTGTTCCAGAAATTGAAAGAAAATGCATGGTATATAGACCTTTTTCGTGTACTCTCGTCCCCAGCCACCTTATAGGCGTATCCGGTATGGGCGACGAAAAAATAATAAAACGTTTGAACCTGTAAATAGTAAAAAAAAAAAACAAGAGGAGGAGGCAAAACAAGAATGTGTGACGGTTACGCTTATATCGTAAAGGCCTTCTATTGGCGTGGCTACGGCAAAACGTTCGCCCATACTATGGTGTACTAGAATACCCATACTGGAAGTGACGACAATTCAAGATGGCGGCACCCTTGTGGAAAAGGTCTATAGCGCTCGAAGCAGTGCGCTAGCTTCCGATTGAAAGTTGGCGCACAGTGGTGTCCATCTCACATCAGTTTGTAGTGGTCTTCGAGCGCTATCACGTATGCTAAAATTCAGCACCAACTCGCCCAACGATCAGCACTGTTTTGCTCCGGAAATTTCGCAAGAATACACGTTGCGTACTACATACATCGTCGCAGAATATGACTCAAAAAGCGAGCGTCTTAAAAGATGAAAAACAAAACTTACACAAAAAAGTGCAAACCAAAAACGTACACAAAAAGAAACCTTTCACAAAGAGAGAGAGAGAGAGAGAGAGAAAGAAAAAGAGAGAGAACAAGTCAATAGACGAGTTCATAAACGCTTTGTTTTTCAATCGTCACCGCCTAATTGTAATGGCTGTTAAAGATGATGCCGCTGCGGGTATCCTAACGCATTCGTCAGTGGCTCCCTACTTAGTAACAACAAACGGGTTCTCTGTAAAAAAAAAAAAAAAGAGTGAGTGGGGGGGGGGGGGGGGGGGGAGGACGGGACGTCTTGAGCTTTAAATAGCGTTCTTCTAATCTTTCGGGAAATCACTCCGTCGTTAGCGGTATCCTTTGTGAAGCGCCGGCGCTATGAGGACCACGCGTGTGCAAACTAATCTGTCATGAACCCTGCACAAAAGAAAAGAAAGAAGCGGCGTATAAAGACCAATTAGGCCTTTCGGACGCGCAGTCAGACAGAAGAGCTATTTTAAAAGATAAATCTCGCGCACTCAGAACAACTGTACGAGAGAACATGGGTCAAATAAATTACCCACGTACCTCACTGCTAATCGCTTTCGCAGTATGCCAGGTGAAGCTGGGAGTTGTTTTGGTTAACCACTCCAACAAAGCCAACAACGATATATTCATTACTGCGCTGGCGCCTTTGCGCGTGCATTGTAATGTTATCAGAGCGATCTACTGACACTCCCTAACATAGAAAACGTGTAAATCATAAAAACTAGACGAGCACAAAACGCGCTAATATAACAGTGTGTGATGCACAAATTCAGAAAATGACAGATGTCATGGAAGCTTCATTGTTTGAGCAATATATAAGACAATGGCTAGAACCCTAGCTCCACATTGCGGCGCAAAGGCCAACAAAACGGGGATCAAAGCCGCAAAGATTGATACCCGCCCAAACTCTAAACTAAGAGAGGAAAGCAAAGTGAATAATCTTAGTTTATGCATTTAAATCTCGATTACTCTGGAAATGCAAGTTCTCTTTTTTTTTACCTGGCGTGTCAGTGAATTGACCAATTGTAAATATCCCGAAAGGCAGCGCGCGAGGCGCGCAACAGAACTGTGAGAACGCCCTTTACGTTTCTGCCTCCGTCGTCTGCTACAGCTGGTTCCCAGAATTCCCAATGGCACCGGTGGAGGGCGCTGCACGTTTTGGAAACGGCCGACTCAACGCTTAACGAAAGAAGAAAAGAAACGTCACTACTCTGAAACACGGTGTCAAGACTACGAATGTCGCGAACCTTCGTCCAACCCGAGGTTCGACCGAAATTTCGACGAAGTTCGACTCATAAACGACATTCCCCGCAGCCCGAGTCCTGCCCGAAAATTTAAAATTTCCGACGAAAAAAAAAGGAGATATTGTATTTTATAAATTGTATTTTATATTTTATCAACTGATTATTAATATTTACAAAATAAAAGCAAACATGTATACTTTTAGTGCTTTACTTAACTTATTAACAGTAAACAATAAAAAAATATAATACATCCAACAAATACTGCGCTTCTCTTCCTTCCGTCAGGTGGCGTTAGCTCGTTCCCAATTTCGGCGCATGCGCATATTGGTCGATCTTTTATCCATCTTTTGTCACATTTCGAGTTAGAAGTTCGAAAAATTCTAACCTGGTCGAACCCGAACCTGGGCAGGTTCCCGACATCTTTAGCCAAGACGGAAAGAGGAGCGGAAGGAAGGCAACCATGTGTAGCAGCAAGGAGGAGGAGGAGGAGGAGGAGGAACCCGCGCCCCCGCGCCGGATGTGGCAGCGATGCGTCGCGCGCATGCTCCGACGACGACCGGAAGTTGTTAATCCTCCTCCACTGTCTTTCTTCGCCACACGCTCTCGGAACCGCAGCTGCCTGCGTCGTGCTCTCGTGCGACGGGCATCCCAGAAATCAGAAGCGAGCTTTTCAAGAAGACCCCAGAGAAATTTCACCGGGAACTGCGAGAACATTCCCAACTCATACACTCGAATGCGCGAAGCGTACAGAAAGAAACCTGGCACGATCTAGCATTCGAAGCGTGAAACAGACGAACACATAAGAACGGGGATCAAAAGGCATGACGCCTGTCTAGAGCGACATACGTTTCAATGAATGACTCAAAGCACACGTGGAAAACACCTGCCTATTTAGGTGGCAGTGACGACAGTTCGCTTACCGTGCTGGCACTGCCGGATGTGGATGACAGTAGATTCCCTTCAACATCAACGTTAAACGAATTATTTTGTAAGTAATCGAAAACCACATGCAGTCTTGCCAGCAGAACTGGTGAAAGGACGCCATCTGAATACCCTTTCTACACTTCCTCAGTCAAGTAAAAGGCATCTGCAGCAAACGGCTTGATGAGAAACTACGTGAAACGCCAAACGACAATGTACCCTACAAACACAGAAGTACCCAGGCCACAATGGCCAGATCCCCTTTAGTGTACACTAAATTCAATGCAATGTTTATTTGATGAAGTGAAGAATTTGTTCCCATCTTTTAGGACCGGCTACATAAAACACGAGGAATTGACAAGATGTATGATATATAAAGTATAATTATGGAATCTGTAAGAAATAAAAAAAATGCGCTGAACGATACACATGCACCTAGGAAATCATACGAACTTACACAGTGAGATATTACCCGATAAAACAATGTGCGCAATAAATTACAATAATATAAATAGCTGAGTCATTATGGTGCAATTAATCCACAAAAACATTCCCCGTGTTTTTTTTGTTTTTTTGCGTTTTGTGATTTTGACATAAGGTAAGAACTGGGACGAGGGACATTTAATGCTAATTCCTAAGGCGTAACAACTCCAGCAAGCCAACGGCAAGCGTAATTGTTTCCGAAAAAAAAAAATATAGAACGCTCCCGCTGTTCCAACTTCTAAGAACTGCAGCCCCCATATGCATCAGGTCAGGTCACCCCCTCAACCTGTCCTGCAGTGCCGGGCTTCGATTAGCGCGTACGAGCCAGAACAGTCTACCGTGGCCAGCTAACTAACGACGTAATGGTTCCGAAAAACAAGAGTCCAAATCTATTTCGGCGACCACCGCGTATGGTCCGGTATCGATCCGGTTTACCCGTGCGTGATCAACGAGCCCGACAGCAGCAGCAACACCAACAGGAACACCGGAACGGTGCCGATCGGTACGGGTCGCCGAAACAACACAAGGAACGACACGCACGCGCAGACGAGGAGCCATAAAGAGGAGGAGGCATTCCAGAGCGGGTCGGCCGCGATGGCGCTATTGTCTCAACGAAGAGCCAGACCGGGCCGACGACGAAGAAAAGCAGACCAGAAAGGTCGGCCCCGACCCGAGGCGACAGTTACTACGCGCTGCATCCGCGTCTGCCGCGGCCAGTCGCACCCGCCATCTTTGTCTTGTGGGACGCGTTCCGAGCCGTGTGCGCTGGATAGAGGTGATCGAGAGCTCGTAAGTCCTCCTTACATCTTGGCGTGTACGTCAGTAGTGCCTGCCGGCACATTAGGGAATCGCAGTAGACCGTTTCCGCAGGCCGCTAAGCACCCGGATAGCGCTCCGTAATCCGCCACAAGACCTTGAACTATGCAGACAAGGCTGGCGGCGCGCATGCCGCAGCTGCGGCGTTTTCTTTACGAATACCGTAGCGGAGGAGATAAACGATCTACTACAACTCCCTATTCTTTCCCGCGAATCACCGAGATCGCAACGGCAGAGCCGTAACGGAACAAACTTATTGAATAGGGAGATTTTATGTTCGTCGCTTTCGAGGACCAAATACCATTCCGCGCTCCAAGGAATGCTTCGAACGGCACCGCGAGTTTCCCGCACCGATATCATACCACAAAATAAGAGATTTTTGGTATGAATCGTTCAGATACGCCCGATAACAATACCCAATAACGACGCGATGCAATAACGTAAACCAACCAAAAGCTCCCTAAATAAGCTCGAAATAGGAACCTATCGAACGACGATCAGGTCTAACGTGTCGGCCCTAAATAGAGCCACTAAGTATACAAGCTACGTTTCAGAGCGACGACGACACTTCGGCCTTCCTGGTGCCTGAAATCATTGTTGCCAGTTGTCTGAGGCTCCATCTGAAATCGCAGGAAACGGTTTTCGAGCAATAGCGGACAGGCGATGGTGCCGACGTTTGAAAAGGGGTCTCTATTATCCGCGTGCAATTAGGCACGGAGGCGCGCGGAGCGGAAGCTCGCTCGCATTATTATAGACTCGAACATCATGGTTCCACTTCCCGCTTCTACGAGGGCTTCGATACGCACGCAGACTATACATAGAGAGCGTGCGTGCAACACACAGCCTACATGCATAGTCCACGTATATAAAAATGGCTCGCGCAGTCTATATGCGAAACATACGTATTAGAATGCGTGAGCCACCCGCGCGCGTGCACGAGCGTGTGCGTGTATACGTGCGCGTAATTCTGAGCAGGCGTCGAACTCGCATCTTCCAGACAACGACGTCTTGCCAAATGGCCGAAAACGGCCGGGGTCACAGATGCTCATGCATCGTACAAAAGACAGTTTGCAAACACGAGAAGGTCAGCAATGGCGGCCGTAATCTGGAACGTGTGCAAGACGTTTATGTGAATATAAAAAAAGCGTGCGACACGTGCGCTCAAATAAAACAAATAGTTCTAAATTTATTATGACAGGGCAAACATATTTTCCGTTTCGCCCTGTCACAATAATGAAGGACGCACGCAGCAGGGGAAGGCAAAAACAAAAACGCGACATTACTCGTATAAATGTTTATCTCCAAGCTAGGGTACCTCGAAACCAGCTGTGTTCCAAACACCGTCGGAAAAAAAAAAAGGATAAAACACCGCAAGCATCGGGCACCACGACATTGAAACAAACAAGGAATATTAGCAACCAAGGAAAAAAAACGAACAAAGAAGGAAGAAAAAAAAGAAAGAAAAAAAGCCGCTTGTGCGCATTCGCGAAAACAAGTTGACGCAAGGTTCGGTCGCGCTAAGCTCCCCCAGTAACGAGCCAGCTGCAACGGCACCGCTCAAATAAAGCCACCTGCAGCCGAGTAAAGCAGGAATGTCTGTCTTTTTTTTTTTTTTTTTTCGTCTATCTCATATCAAGAATTCTCGCTCATTTTCTCGTCAAGGATCTCTCTCTCTCTCTCTCTCTCTCTCTCTCTCTCTCTCTCTCTCTCTCTCTTTCTTTCCGTTTCCCTTATTTACAAAACACGCTGGATGGATAGATGGATGGATGTTAATGGCTATACCCTTTGTACTCAGTAATCCCAACTAAAAACTCCCTGTTAGCAGTCGTACTACAGCGGTCAGGTGACCGTCTACCTCGGCAACACCGGCCAACGCCATCTCTAAGGCAGACGAGCTTCCCGCTGACTGCTTAATACAACACATTTGAATTAGACACAGGGAATATACGCCAACGTTACAGCAGAATTATTTCCAATGTTTAGATGATGGATAGATGAATAGATGTTAACGGCTATACCCTTTCCAACGATTGGTAGGTTGCGCCACCTAGCTATAAGTCTAAAAAGACAACCATGTGATTCCTCCCGCCCTTCTAAACCGATTTTCTGCCCCTAACTATCACCAGGCAGTGTGGGATATCACCAGGATGACCTTTTGGGGGATCGGGCAAGAAACTAAAAACATCACCCTCCGCCTTTTTCCCTCGGAGAGGGAGTCGCCAATTTCCGCCTGGTCAAACCTTGTCGGCGTTACCCCAGCACCGGACCCACTGGGGGACAGGGTTGAGACTTTGGGCCGGAGCCACGCGGGTGGGAGTCCCAATTTTCCTCTGTCCCGGCTCTCCCCAGCTGTGCTAGTTAGTTGTCCATCACTCAATTCTCCCTCGATAATTTCCACCACTCTTTCAATCGCTTCTTTGTGACTGTAATCCTTTTCTCTACCGTCCTCCCATCGTCGCCAGCAAAACCTGGGCACAGATATCCCTCTTCCCTTTCTCACATAACAAGGCCGAAGCGCTGAATCCGGCCTTATTCAAGCACGCTGAAGCCGCTCACCAAAAGCAGAAATTCCTCTATCTCAGATCACACTATATTTGATATACGCGATTCAAGCAGGCTCTAGTCCTTCGAGCGCAGATTTCACCCTCACCTAACTCACTCTCCGATCCACACGCCCTCCTTTCAGCGGCCGCAGCAACGGTTGGTTGGCCTAGAGTGCCTTCAAAGCGCACATGAAGGCTCCCTAGGTTGGCCGCGTGCGCGCGACAGAGTTGGTAGGGTGAGTCACACTGCGGCGTCAAGGCCGAAACAGCGCACCGGAAACAGGAGCAGGCGAGACGCCCAAGTTTTCTTTTCCTCCGAGTTCGTTCGCCCACATGGTCCGCCGCTCCCCGGGCCCACATCGAGGAGCAGCGTAGTAACGCTCCCGATGAACGCTTTCTTATTAGGTCTTTATTCATTGTGTTTCACAGGCTGCTCTTTAGAGAGTGAGAAACGGAGGATCTCGACTCCGACAGGCCGTGCGAATATTTAGACAAAGAGAAGCTACGGTCACTGACAGGACCAGAACGGCAGGACGCTGCCTTCCGCCGTGCTTTGGCTGCCCGTGCACGCCCGAGGCACACGATACGCCAAAATGTTGTATACAACTTTGCGTTGAAAGTCCTCCCTACCGTTCTCATTCTGTCTTTAACGTGGATCGTACACGCGCCCTCGTTATTTGCTAACATGTCGATTCGCTCAAATGTCGCTGTTCGCTGAAACGTCATTCGCTCATGTGATATCGACCCGTGATAACTCCTATACTATTGTATAAGGTCACTAAATTAACAGTTAGGAGATAACTTGGGACAGTATCCATTTCGAAAATATTCTGACGATTTTGAATAAAATTAAGTTCAATAGCCGACCACTTTCTTCGAAATAACCGGCCTCAAAATATTGGGGAGGAGATCGAACGGTGGCGCTGGCTAGCGGCCGCCGCCGGAACTACTTTGCAGGAATAACAATCCCGCCGCTAGTATTCGTTCAGCCATGGAGGACGAGTACTTGAGGCTCGTGAAAGGTATGTGGATAATATTTATCTGCTCGAAAAGCATCTGCGTAGAGGTAGCATAGTCCCTGCTTGTCTCACCTTGCTTTAAATGTCGCCGCATTCTCGTTGGAAGCAAAAACCAACCCACGTGTAGGCGCTCGTGATCGGCCGCGTCGCTCCGGCTGCGCGCGCCAGGTCGGGCGTGACTGACGCGGTGTGGCGACGTTTGTGCGCTTCTTGGGTTGGAGAAACCGTATTCACGAAACACACGCATTGCTTTTCAGTGTCCCTGTCCCTTGCAACGATCATCAGCCACATCGGCGAGAGCAAGAGCTGCCTCGTTGAAGGCGAAGACGTGCTGAAATGTGATCATTTAATCGAGCGCAGCGTCGCCCCGGAGAAATTTTCACCAAAACATCAACCAAAACAGTCATCACATTACGTTTTTCTTGAAATGCCAAAATACAGGACACACTCGTGAACATTATAATGTAGAATGTGGCTAATTAGACTGCATATTGGCATTAAACGTTACAAGTTGTCTTTTTCAGTTTAATTTATCGGTTATTCAAAGGTGCACGGTTCACGATGAAATATCAATGAGTTATGCACGACGAGGACTTAGTCATACACATATTTGCATTGCTCAATCGAAATTATCGGAGTCGCAAAATGATTAACGCAATTGCGTAAATATCACAATATTGAACTGATACTGCTACCTAATATGTTCCAGTGCAAAAGCTAGCCTGGAATAAACTAGTGATCAAATGATAGCAGTACCTCTCGGTGGCTTCCGAAGCCTCATTACCCGGTCGTGTGATCCCTTCGAAAGATTCTTCGACGGAACGGCGTTGCGTATCAAGAACCTCGTCTTGTGCACTGTTATAAAATAGGGTGGGGATATTTTGCCGGCAGCCGGCACAACCACTCGGGAAAAAAAGATTGCCGGGAGTTTCGGACGGCAATGATTAAAAAAGAAATAAATACAAATCGCCAAATGTTCAGTGAAAAAAAAAGTGTTCGCCTCACTCTGATTTGAACCTGGGACGAACGGCACGTGAAACGGACACCTTTCCACTGAGCTACTCACACAACTAGAAGTTCCCATTTTGACTATTCCGTTTACACGAAACCCAATGCGAACATCTACCGGAATTTTTTTTTTTTTTGCTTGGTTTGTTGTGCCGGTTGCCGGCAGAATATTTACTACCCATAAAATACAATGTACGGTTTGAACGGATGTCGATGGAAGCGTGATTTACACGCGTACATGCCTCGTCCATTAGCGAGTTTGCTTGGAAGGCATCGCTTGTAAAGTGAGGACCACACACCACGCCGTGCGCAGTCAACTTCTTCTCTACTCTTACTTATCCGCTGCGATTTGAGTTGTTTTTTTTGGCAGGAAAGCAATGAAAACTGATTCCAAGCTCTGATGCATGCGCTGAGCACTGCGGTACGCAACAAGAGCGTACTATATTCTAACAAACCTGCAGAGAACGCGGCAACAACACGGCAGCCAACGGCAGCACACTGGAACGCCGGGGTTGTTTTCCACGCAGGCGGTATTTGTTTTGGTGAACGCAGCGCCCCCTATAGCTTCATTCCACCAGGAAATCACTGATTGCATAACGGATGAAGTATATTGCATGGTATATCTTAGTTAAAAAACAATCTTCTTATAGGACCATTTTTTCCTACCTAGGACTTGGGACGATTAATTCCGGGACCATTTATTCTCGGGATTATTTGTTCCTACACCCGGTGCCGTCTTCCAGATTTTACACTCAGGCACCACTTTCTGTCTGGAGCAGTGGTTCCGTCAGCGGAACCATGAACCATCTTGAACCATTTTCCACAACCACAATGAACCATTTTCGAAAATTTTCGAAAATCGCGGGTTCGTGGCTATGAAAATGCACGAACACTTTTTCATGCGAGCACGGACACTCCTCGGCCAAAGAAGCTAGGTCCTGCTGGCTTTATTGAGGCTGCAGTGACCTAGACTGGGCTTCCAAATCTCATTGCGTGCCTATTCTGGCTTAACTCTTTCTCCTAAGCTCGTTCAAAGGCGTTTATTTTATTTCCTTCCAAATGCGCGCATTGCGTCCAAAATCCTTAAACCAGTTTTCCGCCAGGTGGAGTCACTTCTAGACATTCAGATTGTGGAATCTTGATCATCTTGACCCCTCGGTGCGTCAAGAGTGGTTTGAACTGGTGCAGAAGGGGGCAGGGAAAGGGTGTTGAAAAGCGCTTTTGTGGACACTCTCCTGTGTTTTCCTCTTAATCTTCCTAATACTTAGCTGTTGTTTGTTGTTGTTTTGTTACAGGGTGAAGGTACAGGTTCTCATTCTCGCTTTTAACAGGGGGGGGGGACAAAGTACTCGCTCTTGAACTTGTTAATCAGCGACAGAGGCTGCTGTACTCGAGTCGATGTTTCTTCTGAGCGTGCACGTGTGATGACTTCAGAGGAGTCATCACAAATAAAGCACCTTTCTGACTTTTTATTCTTTCTTATATTACTAGCTTGCAAAACTTGCCAAGTATGTTCAAATGCAATTCTATTATTTTCCAAAGTATCTTTATTTTACTCAAGATAGTTTGTACTGAAAGTAACTTGACTACTACTCGATACATTTTCAAATGGGTATGTAGTATCTTTATTACTTTTGTTGGGTATTTGGCACAACACAGTACATTCCGACAAACCCTCACGAAAAATGGTACAGCACCGGCACTCCACACAAGGCCGCCGGCGAAAACCGCATTCCCATCGCATTATTGCTCCCAAAAGCACAACACGGGATGACTGATCGGCTGGAATTCACCCGGTAAGAATTCAAAAAATGCCTTTCCCTCGCGTATCCTTCTCTTCCAGACTTTATTGTTCCCTGGTTGGTGTTATTGTATTGACATCGTTTACTCCCCCTTCCACCGTTTCTCTCTGACCCCCCCCCCCGGCTTTTTTGTTTTGCTATATAGTCAGCCGGGGAGGAGGCACTGTACAATGCAATTTCCAAGTGCCATCGCTCTGCACCTGGCAACGCGTTTGTGTGTGTGTGTGTGTGTGTGTGTGTGTGTGTGTGTGTGTGTGTGTGTGTGTGTGTGTGTGTGTATTAATTTTTTTCTACGCTGGCTGTATATTGTCTGCTAGACCTCGCAAAGAAAGGAAGAAAGAAAAAAAAACGTGTCGAAAGGTTGCCACGACGTGTCGGTTCTCGGTAATGGACACTTTGCTCGACCAAACGCGTTCGAAACCGCTTCTATTTCGTGGTGTTTTCGAGCACGAGCAACAACAGCTGTGCGCGTTAGCTAACAGAAAGAAAAAGTAGCATAGAAGACATTTTGTTTTTATGCCGCGGTCATGCTTCGCGCATTGCCCGTCAATACCGCGAAAGAAACGACGCCTATAAAAACCACCCAAACTAAACAAATAAAAAATGGCGCGTTGCTATTACTTGCAAGTAGGATTTGTCCTTGTTGGACAAAGCCGCATATAACCATAAATTGGACCGTTCCAAAAAAAATTTTGTCCGAAAGAAACAATATTATAGTCTCGATAATACGGAACCTGTTAATATTGGTAGCCCATTAAAAACAACATTGTCCGGGATGAACCGGGTAAATACATGCACTTTCGTCTCGTTATTATTAGAAGTAAAAACACATTACAAACGCTTTATATTTTTAGGGTGGAAAAAGGGGGGGCAGGGTAGAGCACATAGCGCTATTATTCCCTTCATACAAACCTTACCTTTTTGTTTTGCTCTTTGTCAAGTAGCACGGGCGAACCCATAAGTTTCTTCCCCGGTTCCACAGACGCTTCTAATTTGAATAAGAGTAATTTCGCGGATTATCAGGCAGCGGTCACGCGCTTCCGCGTGAAGGGAGTATCCTAGTTACCTCCATCTCCTCCTCCTCTCCTTTTCCTTCAATAAAGATGTTTACAACAGCAACAGCTCAGTTCGTAACATCTTTGTTATATTGTTTATGGCCCTTAAGCCGGGGTCACACGGGTCACTGTCAGAGACTATCGGCCTTAATGCAGTTTTCGGCCGTTATGCCCTGTTCGGCCTGAAAGCCACCCGTCGGCCCTTTCGCCCCCTCGGCCTTAGTGCACTCTCGGCCGTAATGCGACTATCGACCTTAGCGAGATGCTTCCATTCGAACCACGGATTCGTACTCGTGTTTGCAGACTGACTTTTTGTATGACGTATGAGCAGTGTGATTCCGGCTTTAAAGTTTGCCCGCAGCGAGAAAAGTTCGCGATAAACACCGCATAAGCGTGTCCGGAATAAACGCCGTTTTATGCCGCAAAAACACATTGAGCAAAAAAAAAAAAAAAGATGAACGCCTAGAAGTTCCACGCCTGTACCGGTAACACACTTTTCATGTCAGTAAACAAAAACATAGCCAGATTTGCACTGTTTTTTTTGTATACATACCAGTGAATACCACCTTTATTCACAATTTAACCCGATTCATTAAAAAAAAAAAAGTACATTAATGCTGTTTGTGCAGGTTAGGTTATACGTAGGGTCTCGTGTTTTCGGGGGCAATATTTCCTCGAAATCGGGAGTGTTTTTTCGGGGTTTATTTTTTACCACAGATTCGGTGATTTTTGGTGTCGATTTCCGGAGTCAGAAAAACGATCCGCGTTTATCGGGACTTGTGCTCTCGGATAATAAGACGCGGGAATGGGATTTCACTGGGCTATGATCTGCTTCCTTAGTCTTTGTGCCATAAAGAAATGAAAATGGGATATGGGGTGTGGCTCCGAAAAATGAAACGGCCTCACGGACAGCTCAGAGGCGATTCTGTTTAGGCTTAACATAAAATGAAACTGTAAACACAAATTTTCATCCCGCGTAGCTTTGGCTTTTCTTAGTCAAAGACAACTCCGATTCCTTTTCTTTTTCGGTTTTTAGCGATTTTGATGAAACCGTCTAATCTTTCCAATAAGGCGGGTAATTAACTAATATTTTAAATTAACTTCCTTAATTAGCGAAACTACACATACGGTTTTAATTAGAAACTTCTGTGCGTCATAAAAAAAATCCGTCTAAGTCAGTCAATATTAGAACGACTTGAAGCACGTGGGAAACGCGCAGGGGAGGGGGGGGGGGCACCAAAGTTACCATTCGTGCAGCACGCTAAAGCTAGCGGTTGGGGAAACGCGGATGATTAGATAAGGGAGTTTTCGTAGACCGCGTTTCCCCTCCTAAGCCCTCTGCAACGAAGAGGCCGCTACTGCGCCTGCGCGCGAATAGCCTCGACTGTAGAGTTCCGGGTATCGTAGCGGATTGCGGAGGGCGTTGCGGGACGGCGAAAACGATCTACGAAAACTCCCTAATATCATTCGCGTTTCGCGGTCACCATAGAAGATAGTGAAGAGTTTTAGCAGATCCTTTCTTCGCCCCGATAACGATACCTCCTCTCCCCTCCGGCGGCCTTGGGCATGTATCGTATCGTTATCGGGTGTCGTTATCGGGGCGAAAAAACGATCTGCTAAAACTCTTTCGTACCACAAGCGCAAACGGGGAACCATGACGCCCCACGTTCCTGGTAAAAACGAACGCGTTACGCTCAGAGACGCGGACAGTCCGGTTCGATTCCCAACCCCATAGAGAGCAAGCACATCGTCAGAGGACAAAGACGGCACAACACTACGGAGAGGAGAAATACACTGTAGCAGCAACCGCCGTCGGCGTACTTTCTTCTATTCTCGCACAAAAAAGACACTTCTCACGCTTTTTTTTTTTTGTCTGGTATCTTAACCGGAAGTCAAGGTCAAGGCAAGAATGCCAAACCAAAAACCAAAAGCAGAAACAACTGCAGAAAGGAAAAGAAAACCCGAGCAATAAGGGAAACGAGAACTCCATTACGAACCCTTTCCTCCTCGCTCACTTCTTCCTCCCAACCCATCCGTACAGTTCCGAGAATAAACGACACAAAAAAAAAGGGGGTAACTTAGATGAGAGAAGAAAAAAAAAAGAGCAACCTAACGACTTGTTCGCTTGGTCTCAGCCAAGACCAAGACCATCACTGTCCCCTTCGGCACTTTTCCCACCGCAGCAACCAGGACGTGCCGTCGGAGCAAGCAAAGTCAGCAAAGCGGGCACTTTTTTTCTTCTTCTTTTTTTCTTCACGCGCATTACGCACTATTAAATCCAAAAACGCCAACAAGCATATACGCAAAGGGAGACGTACTATACACCTCGCCCCTAACCAAACAGAAACCGAATGATACACGGCAAAACTAAACAGCAAGTCGCTATACGCACACGGGCGTGCACGTATAGCGACGGCAAAAAAAGGTATAAAAATTAAAACGCAACAAAAAAATCGAATAATATTAGGCACAAGTGAGACGACCCGTAAGTGCCGCTGCAACTGAGGCGATAACGAGGAACCACAGAAGAAATAAATAAATAAAACACTCAAAAACAACATCGAAGATAGCGAAGCAATGAAGTCATAAACACACACACACACACAAAAAAAAGGAGTTCGCAAACCGGAAATGGCTAAGACACCGTCGGCTATTTCGGTGCTGCCGCCGCCTCAGCGATGGCGTCCAGATGAGCAGAGAGAAGTGTGAGAGAGAGAGAAGGAGGGAGAAAAAAAAACAGAAAAAAGAAAAAGGAAATGCAACTGAGGGCAGCAGCAGCGAACTCTCAAGGATTCGAAGACCAATCAAATGGTCAGATCACCCATTACAAAGGCTGGACGCTCGAAAAGTGGCGTTGACGAATGTATGGAAATGACCATGCTTTAATTCAAACGCAAACTCGAAGCTACTAACTTTTCAGTCAGGCGGACTAGAAATATGGACGAACAAAAGACAAGAGGTAGTGAAGAAAAGGTTGGGGCGCAAACGAGCGGGTGGTGGTTAAAACATTTGACTAAAAACCCCGAGACTGGAACGAGAAAAGACGGACAAACACAAAGTCTCAAGTAGAGACCCACCTGGCGAAAATGTTACCTCGACCAAGGACAGGAGATCGAGGTGTCAAACCATAACGAGACAGTGTCCAACCTGCGTTACACGCTTAGTAATTGAATGCAATCATTGCAAACTATCATTCCGACGAGACTTCATCCGTTATTCTGTATTCAAAATAATAATAATAATTATACGACGGAAACGGAGATGTTCAAGCTGCAGATTCTTTTCCACGTGAAATTGCACGTCGCATTTTTTTTTTTACTTTAATAATTTTACTGAAAAAGATGAAAAAAATCGAGAGACAAGTTTGGACAGATCGACTGCGAAGACAGTCGGAACACTTGACCTACTTCAGTACAACACAGCTGCTCATACACCCAACAAAAGACAAAGTCCCTTGGAGACATGATAACAGACTTATCTGAGGGCACGCCTCCGGCATCTTCGAATCCTGCCTGCTTCATACATGTGTATGATACAGACACTCTTTGCCGCGCGCGCAACTGATGCAGACACTCTTATATGATGCAGACACTTTATATGATGCAGACACTCTTTATATGACCAATGCAACAAAACCACCACACAAGAAAAAAAAAATCTGAGACAGCGTTTGGACACTGACTTTGTATTGATGTACATGTACTGGCAGCGTGCCAGCGGCTTTACGGGAAAAAGTCTGCGCTATACGTAGTACGTTGCCCACGAACACGTCTGTCAGTGTTGTTCACAGATGCTCGAACCTTCGGGTAATTCCAAAGATCAAAAGTAGAGAAGGTATGCGCACGGCCGCGGCCAGCCTAACTTGCAAACACAGGATGCGCACCAGACTCGCTTACACAATCACGTCGGTTGTTATCATCGCGCACATTCCAATTATAGAAAGGTTTGAGTTTGGAGCCGTCAACGGATAGATAACGGACATTATATATATATATGTATATATATATATATATATATATATATATATGTATATATGCGGCTGAAAAAAATATCAAGGCCAGTTAGTGTGTGACGCGGAATGTGATAAACCGCACGAAAGTTCCCGCCGAACCGTTACGCGAGCCTGCGTAAATTCTCCTACTTAGCTGCGTTTTCCTGGCTATTGTATTCTCCCGGCGATAGAGGGGCAATCGTGTCGTTCCGGCTTTAGCCCATTTTTCCTTTATCGTACTTCTCTCGGATACTTGACCGAAATTCCCTCACTACATTGGAAAACAAAAGAAATTATCCAAAAGCAAGTATAACGACGGCAATGATGTGCCGATGTAGACTCTAACCACGACAATCTGCTTTGCCTATACCGGTCCAGAACTACAGACACAACGGAGCGACGGGTCCACTAAACATCAACCAATAATTAGGGTTCCGTGTTCTCGGGGTCCATTTTTCGTCAGATTCGGAGGGTGTTTTTGGGAGGTTATTTTTTGCGGAAAATTCGGAGTTTATAGGAGTTTATGTTTGCTTGATTCCTAATTCTCCAAAATTCGGAGTTTAATTTCGCAGTGTTTCGTATTAAAAATAAATAATACACCGAATGTAAACGTATGCTTAAAAACAAACAAACAAAAAAACGCGATTGTATTAATCATTATTTTTTCAGTTGTATTTGGCGTTGGTGCCATTATTACTGGCAATACTAAATTGTCCTACGACAAAAGTTGCACACAAGTGTTGCTTTGATAAATGCCAATATTTTAAAATCAATAATCTCCCGGAGGTAGTCGCTGGGAAGCTTGTAATCATTCCATACTATTCCATCAACCTACCGCGCGGCTACGCGGTAGGTTGATGGAAAAGTGGTACAGTGGTAAAGGATGTAATAGAGAAGTTTCAACTGCCCCTCTTCCCCACTTTATGCAATATCTATGGTCCATAGCTTTCACTGTTACAAACACAACCTCTCCTTCCTCTAAAGCAGAAATAGTAAGAACCGAACTGGAAACATAAACAGTGACTTTTGTCGTGACCCGAAAGTACAATGACCTGTTGTCCTGACCGAAATTTGGAACATGAGTGTGGTGGCATTTTCCCAGGACCATTGACTCTACGCGCTGATCAAACCATCGATTGTAAAATACTTTTGTGCGTGCGTGCGTTGGGGGGGGGGGGGGGGGGGTGGAGGCACATCGAAATTGTTTATCGGATAGCTCCGAATTGCCCAAAATTTTACGGGCGTGTGTTTTTCCGAAAATCCGAAAACACGGAATCCTAACCGTAATCAACGCGTCCGCCAATATTCCAGATTTTCGTAGGGCTTGCAAAGATACCTTTTTGTTTTCTCTTTCTACCAGCTTTTTTTTTTTCCTCGTAGGTATACGCTACAGAGACTCCGTGGACTGTTTACATTCTATGCAAAAAAATAAAAAATAAAAACGTGTCATTTTTAACAAGCTATTTGGGGCGAAGAGAAACGAACACCCCCAGGCCACCCAAGGGACCCTTAAAGGTGCGTGCGAAGACACCCTACGACTGATACACACCGTTTCAGCTTACGATGGACCGTAACTGACGCTGCAAGTTATCCCGGCCAATCCCATGCAGTGTTAGTGTAGCGTGAACTTCGGGAGCGGCTGCAGTCACGGGACGTTTTTTTACAGCCCCGCGTCAGCTGGGAGGGCTGCGTAGCACCCGCTGCATTCCATCGTTAGGCGAAATAAAGCGTCGATACCTGCACGCGCCGCGCAGAGAGGTCCATCGCCGCAGCGTGGTCCGCTGGCCCAATTCAACGAGGCGCGCTGCCATTTCTCAAAGGACGGTCTCTCCCCTCCCCCCTCGCGTCGTCCAAAGAAGCAGTCGATCTTATCGCTTGGCGGCTCACGAGCGAAATATCGCTCTCGTCGCTTCGCCAGAAGAACTCCCCCAACCTCCGGTACGCGCGTTATACAAAGAACTTCGGAAACGATCAGCGAGGCAGATCGGGCAACAAACACCCATCATCGTTGCCTGGCTTCCTAATCTCGCCCCTTAATCACAGGGGGGCGAGGCACCGTAACCCTCCCGAAGAGAGGAGGCGAGCCCGATGTATTGTTGGAATCGGGTTTCATATCTTACTTTTCTTTCGAGGAAAAAAAAAAATGAACTCCTCGAGTTTTTTTTTATGCGGAACACCACGGCCAGGTGGCGCAAGTCACCACCTGTGAGAAAATGGTATCAGCCGATATCATCCATCCATCCATAGGGTTGTATAGTGTCGAAAGGCGGAAGGCGAAACTCGGATAGAGTGAACTGGAGGAGGGGTAGTGAGATCAGGCACCGACGCGCTCCATGCATTGCTGTGAAGCGACGAGCGTGGAAAGGTCCCGAATGTACGCAGCGGCAGTATGGGCCGAGCGTTCCTAGGGCCTTCGGCGAGCAGGTTTGCCTAGGCGGTTTGGCAGCGCAAACTGGCTCCCGTTCACATCTTTCCCCCGTGTTTTATGTCGCTTATGTCGAATGAAGTGCAATGCCGAATCGACTAAAGGCCCGGCCAACAGGAATCGTGAGGCGACACGACTCCGGCAAAAATCGTAAAATTCGAAGCGTCCGGCAGTCCGATGTCTGTTTTAACACCACCGAGCCAAAATCACGATTTTCCTCCTCGCTTCCTCCGCACTTCGGTGATCTCGGTGCTCGGCACACTTGAGATCACACGCTACCTGCCAATGCTGTCCATCTGTACTGCCGGGCTCTCGAATCCTCGGCCGTGTTCCAAAACTTACTCGATCTTACTCCAGGGTGAGGGTTTTGTACCTTTGCGTTCGAAAACCTACCCGCGTCCAGCGTCGCTCTGTGTTATCACGTGACACAGACCCGCCACGCCGGAGTAGCTGGAACTATTTGGGTAAGATTCCGAACACAGCCCTTCCCTTTCCCGCTTTCGGGACCCGAAGAGCAGCGGAGGCCTTGAGCGATTGACCGAGAGCCAACAGAACTTGTTAGTGGCTTTCCGGACCCCCGTGAAAGGCAGGGCTACCTTTGACAGAGGCCCACGGCAAAAAAGACGTACGGAAGCGGAGCGCTGCACGATTTAAGGAGTCGTATCGCTACTACAGCCCATGCTTTAGTGGCCCCCTCTCGTGCCGTCGACACGAGGTGCGGCAGCCGTGAGCGCTCGCTGAGCTCACTCCTGCTCCTCTAGTTCACTTTGGCTCGGACGTACAATCGCTTACGGTGATGAGCGACACCGACCGGAGAACAATCCAGTTTATAAGAAAATGAAAAGAGTGAGATGGATGAAGGGAGCCGACACGCGGGACAAAGGAGATGATTGGATTAGAACACAAAAGTGGCGTAACAACGCGACCTCCCAAGGAACTTTTGTGAAGAAACGCTCCTGGAGGAAGTACCGCCATTCACGCGCACAAATAAAAAAAAAAAAGAATACGGGCATTGTTTTGGCATCGGTGCGGGGAACGTACGATAACTACTTCCCGTAACCCGGCGAGAACCCAAAGGGGTAAAAAGACAGCAAGCAACATCGACAGCAGTGAAGATAGGCGGAGCATGCAGCAACGCCAGACACAAAGTGAGAGATTTTTATCCGATCAACCAACCCTCGCCTTGAGTAGCGAAAGAAAACAGTGGAGGGCGGAACAGCGTTCATTGTCAGATTGTTAAAAAAGCAAAACAAAAAACGCGCTTTTCCGAGCATTGTTTGATCTTATATCTACAAACCCCTTCATCGCGGCTGTGTCAACGAGTGTTTTGTTTAGATTCCTGCATAAGCGCAAAAAAAAAAAAAAAGTATTGACGGACATGAGTTAAACGTTAAAATTTTGAGGTCGACGACATGCCCAACCAACGGACCTTTTTCAAGAAGAGTTCTGCGGATGTGCACGCCTTCTTACGCAGCGGTGAAAAGCTCAACTACGGTCGGCGTTTGGAGTGGGAGTTGCACCACCTTTCCTGCATCCTCGGCGACTCAGATAAATCGTGAATGAGGCACACAGGAGAGATAGTGCAACTCCCCTTCCGGACGCCAATCGAACTACAAGCTTTCGGCGATCGGTGTTGTCTTGAAACAAGGTCCATTTTGACCACCCGGGGCCCTAATGCTACACGGACGTCTTTGCACAAGCATTCTTCCGTCATCGGGAGTCGCTATCGGAGTCCTCGGAACTGTCTGCAAAATATCTCTAATATGGCGACAGTGGGTATATATAATAGACGCACTTCTTTTTTCGTCTCGTTATTATGGACGGACGATTTCTGGACGAAAACGCAGGTGTCCTATACTCACGAGCAACGCTTGTCTCCATAACAATCCAAGACCATAAAAAATAAAATTGTACAGACACAGTAACTGGTTCAAGGTTTTTCTTCTTAAAAGGCCATGAAAAATATGTTTTGATTTGCCGATAGATGGCTCCAAACATTTACGGAAAAGGCCCGTCAGTCGAGAATCCACAAGCCTGCGATATGTAAGCGAAATAAATGCGCTCCGCATTCCTGCATCGAACAGCGATCACCGTTTGAGTGCAAACAAAATAAAGAAAAAAAATGCACAAAAAAAAGAGGATGCGACCGTTATTATTACCGTCGCCTTCCTCTCCTCCACGACTGTTTTCATCTGGTTCGAGGCGTTACCTTTGGCAACGAGGCCCGCCGAGGCCGGAAAGAAAGGCCCGAACGAAGAACAGGAAATAAAATGGAGACCACAAAAGGTGCGTACGCAAGGTGTCGACGCCAGAGTAACGGCACCAAGAAGAATGCAACGAAGAACGACGGACACAAGACGCCGTCGCGCCATCGTAACGAGTCGATTCGTCGTGAATCGGGGAATGCGTCGAAAAGTTCAAGGCGGCGCCAATTAGAAGCTACCGAATTCGAATGTGCGACATCGCGTCCTATATGGGCTACCAATATTACTAATAATGATAGAGATGTATTTGGGAAGAACGAGCGTACGTCAGTAAATGATGAGACCGATCTATAAAAGTTGGTCGAAGGGGCACAGGATCCAGTTACGTATACAGGCTGTTTGTTTTTAAACTTAACAAATTTGCTAAAAACAAACAAACAAACGGGAAAGTTACAATAGATTGGCTTGTGCAGGGGAGTTATACGGCCAGGGGAGCATCGTAACGATCAGTCGGCTAATTAACTAAAAACACGTTAATTAGCGTTTTAATTCTTGAAAATAAACACATGGTTCTAATTTGAAACTTGCTGAGCGTCATCGAAAACCACTAAATCAGTCAATATTAGAAAGATTTGGAGCACGGCAGGAGAGACGGTGGAGCGCTAAAGTTACCACTCGGTTTTTCCGTCTCCTGGTCCTAGCCTTGTGCCTGTTGCACGAATGCCAACTTTAGCCCACTACTGCACTTCCCACCCACTACTGCACTTCCCACCCACTCAGTCTTTCTAAAACTTGCCGAATTAGTAGGTGTCGATGGCGCTCGGCAAGTTTCTAATTGGAATATGTGTATGCTCACTCATTAAGAAGTAAATTAGCAAATTTTAGTTCATTATTCGTCTATATAACTCACCTGCACAAACCTCTTTAGCCCTTTCAAACGCTATGTACAACAAATGTGTACACGTAAACACTGTTGTTGTTTTTCGGGAATATACAGAATATGGAGTCGTTTGATCAATTTGAGCGGAACTGTATACTCTACGTCTCGCTACCAGAGTTTGTGGAGCAAATCTTAGTGCAAATTTTATTCACAAATCGAGTTTGCGGAGAAAAATGTTTTCTACGATAAACGGCGAGCGGCGTTAGAAAGGGTTAGTGTACAGCTTTAGAAAGAAACACAGTGTTTGTTTGTGTCAAGAGAAGTCAGTCCGTCGAAGGAAGCGGCACCGAACGAAGCAGACGGAGATAATTGGCTTAGTCTGTACACCCTTCCAGATCTTATTGGTCAGGCAAAAAATGCCGAATCACCGTCCAGTCGTCGAATGTGCAACGCAACGCGCAAATAGCTACTGCGGATGCTCCGAACGGCGTTCCACAGCCCACTATAGACAAAGACGACAGCTCGCAAAACGCGATTATTAGAAATGTTATATATAACCAAACTACGCCACCTTTCCATGTCATGTTTTCACGATATCTACGTCGATATCCCGATCAAAACTTTGGTATTATGCGTGCCTGCATCTGACATGTGCCCCCGGCAGAGGACTGGGGATAAACTTCGACCACCTGGGCGATCTACTGACGCGCAACCGAAAGCTCGGTTAGACGGCGTTGTCTCCGCAATGCCTCCCTCGGCCGGGATTCGAACACGCCACCTGGGGAATCCGCGGACTGGCGCCTTGCCTCGGAGCCAACGAGGCGGCCACTTTGATATCGCGGAGATGACATCAAACAAACCAGAGAAATTTCCCAGAGAACGAGCGTTAACAGTGTGACGTCATTTCGCGGCCGTGAGAGAGAGAGAGGGTACCCCGATAGCAGGCGGACTTTCCGTTCCAGTGAGAGAATCTACGGTTGCGGACGGGACCCACGCGAGGCCGACCTTAGTAGACGCATCAAAGCGATCGCCAGGCGCCCCCAGGCGGCCGAACCGATACGTTTCCTCTTCTTCCCGTTATCCGGCCATCGTCATCTCGAAGCCCAAAGACTCTCCGGGGCGGGTGAGGCAATCAACAACGCTTGACCTACTATCCTCTGGAATCGGAGCCGAGAACCGGAATCGGTAGCGCCGCAGCCAGAGATCACGCCCGCCCCAAGGCGTGATCCCTTTGTGGCCCTCGAAAGAAAGAGAAGCAAAAGAACAAGCAGAGCAACGGGAAAAGCCAACAAATAGCGAAGGCTTCGCTCGCGTTCGGCGCTTTTACAGTACACGGCACAGTTAACCCGAATGCGAGATCCATCTCCGCGCCCGCTCGAATTTGGCGGAGGTTAGAGCCAAGCCACAAAGCGTCGGTGTATCGAGCCTAACTTCGTGCCGGGGGCACACGCAGCATTCCGGTCCACTAAAGGCTGGTTGAGACGTTAAGGTTTAGTAGATCGCTCCGATGACTCAGATAACCGATATCCGCCGACGCCTTCGAGCATGCATCATATCGTTATCGAAACGATCTACACTCTAAAAAAAGGCCCGTGCGTCTGCTTTCCCGCACAACACTCGGAGAGCCAATCAGCGCAACTTACGGAGGCAGCTCCGCGAATGACGATGCCGAAACACATGTCTAGACCAAAAGGCAGTCTGCGTTGTGACATTAAGCGATGCAAAACGTCACGCTTGCATTGCTTAATGTCACAACTCAGACTGCGTTAGTTAACAGGTTACATATGAACGAAAGAAGCACGTATTTTTTCGTTACCTCAGTCAGCCGACTCTCAGACAAACGACAGAAGGGTCCGCTATCGCTGCAACGCAACCCGATCCAACGAGCACCGCCTCGCCATCATCATCATCATCCAACCAGATTACACGCGCACTGGCCGAAAGCAAAACGGCACACGCAGATATTCCAGCCGGGCAACTCTCCCGCGGCGGCGAGGAAAGATTGAAATTCACCGTGCGTCCTGAGGAAGTCAGACGCGAGAAGTTAGCGGCCGGGCACGATGCCGCGGCATCGAAGTGGGGAGCTCTGCTTTCGAAAAACACGCGCTCGGGCAATCGGGGTCGCCCGGACTGCCACCGGCTCGCAGAGAACGGTCGACGGACCAACGACTTTCTGAAGCCGGCGAAACGCCGGAGAAAAAGTATAAGGTCGCCCGCTCTATTCGTTACAAAAACGAAAACAAAATAAAACGTAGATAAAGTTTTAGAGTAAAAAAAGAATAAATAAAAGCCTATTTTTTAACAGCCAGCTGGACGATTATGCGAGTAAAGTTTTGTGCGGGACTATCAAAGTCAGATATACTTCAAATCATACAAGGCTAGGGGTGTGGGAATAGTGGTTCGAATCGAATAGTGCTGTGTCATTTATAGCCTTCTACAGCGCAAGGTAAAAGTAGTGACAACCGGTTCGTTGTAGCAATGCTGAAACTAGGGATGACACTGCGCTAGTCGATTCGAAGCACTAGTCACAGAACTCCACATACAACGTTTGCAGCATCATATGAAGCTTGTGAGATGAAGCATGCTACTAGCCAAATTACATTGATACTGCGCGAGATCAAAGCTGCGAAAAGACGTGTTAAGATGTCCGGTACTTTTTTTTTCTTTTTCTTTCCAGCAGCGGCATCGTTTACAACTTTACGTGCCAATCCCTTATGAAAGTTTAACCACCGGAACGCCAACGAAGGAATAAGATACCGGGAGGCACGATGAAACGATGAAAGAAACGATCAATACAAAATGTCAACGCATACGACACGTTCTAAAAAAATAAATGCGAAGGACGATCGTCGATGTTTGCACTTTTACGTGTACACTCACCATGGGGCTGCACACAGAGCCTCAGCCAGCAGAATGTGATACAGAAAACCCTCGTGTGTCAAGCCCAAACATCTGGGCAAATAATATCGCGGCGCGGGGCACATACGTGGAAACCAAAACAGCTGCGTCAAACGAATGCTGACTCACCAGCGATCAAACGAAGGAAAACAAAAAACAAATGAAAGAAACTTCTCGACTTTCTGCGGCCGTTGCGCTGCCAACTGACCAGCCGCGTTCCTGAGTGACCGTTTGCAAGCTGCTACTATTCCCCAGCGCGAGATTCTTATCGAGAAGGAAAAACAAAGAACCACTGACGGTCGTAGCACCCTCGAGGACAGGAAAATACGTTACGATTCGGGGGTCCGTTGCCTCAACGGCTATTTAAAGTCCCGCCCGCCAGCGATATCGCCATCACGACCCATAGGTAACCGCTGTTTCGTCTTCCTAACAAACGGATTTATTTATTTTGCTTAGGTCGCTCAGTTCGCTTGAGCATGATCGCTCCCAACGAACAGCCGCCCGGAACAGATGGCAGGATCACGAGCCAGCGGCTAGAGAAAAAAAACTTTGTCGAAGGAGTTCAACGAGGAGCTTACCTGTTCGAACTTGTCGAGGGTTAGAAAGGTACCACCGGTGTGCGAACTTCGATTGTTTAGGCCGGCACGGTACAACACCAATCCTTCGGTCTGCTGCGCCGCCGCAAATCCAAATAGAGCGTGTAGCCCCCCAACACCGGGCTTGTAAATGTGCACAGCAGTTCGAAACACACCGTCGACGAGACGGGAAGACCAGAAAACCGGGGAAAAACACAACGAACAGGAGGTTCGCTCGATGGATTTCGACGCGAACCAGACGGAAAACAACAGCACGGCGCGCGTCGGCACTCCACTGACGAGTTGTCACTCACTGGCAGTTATCACGGGACAATGGCATCGGATGAGGCACAGCCATGACGGGTGGCAGCGGCGTGGTTGGGGCACGAAGTCGGTCTTGGGGAAGCACAACGCACGCCGAGCGGCTTTCCGTCCGTACGGTCACCGCGACTGCACACCGAGATATAATAGACAGCGCCAGGAGAGCTGCCGTTCAGGTTTTCGGTTCCCTCTCTCATGGAGCAGCAAAAGACGAGAGAAAGAGAGAAGGCTGCTGGCACGCGGAAAAGGCTGGCAATGAAAAGTACCCCAGCGCCATCTGGGGAACTATTGGGGAACTTGCGGTGGTTGTGAGGGTGACGCGCGGAGTACGAATGATATCATTGATATGTGACCGCTATGCATGGGTTGTGCGTCTCTTTGGGATGCTGTGCTGGAGGTAAACAGGGGAGGAAAAGGGAGGGGGGGGGGGGGGGGCTTGCGTTTTAGCTTGCTTAAGATCGATAGTAATTTAGTCACTATAGTGCACCGTTGTAAAGACATAGGCGGAACTACATATGAACACCCCGAAAGAGTATACCAACACCAGCACTCCTACAATGAAAAATATAGGGGACTCATGACCAGTGGCTCAGCCAGGCCAACCGGCACCCAGGGCCCTTAGGTCTTTCGAGCACCCCATTCACTCCCCAAGGTCACAACTAGTAAAGCGGGAGGGGGGGGGATGATCCCGCCAGAGGTGCCCCCCCCCCCCCCCACAACGTGACTGGGACGTTTGGTACCCAAAGCCCAGGACCCCCTCCTGCCCCCCCCCCCCTCCCCCGGTTACTACGCCACTGCTCATGACATGGGGGTTATGGAAACTGCCGTTTTAGGACTGGGACGGAGGAATTGCTCCTGTTCAGAGATGGTAATTTTTGTTGGAAAGTGATCTTTCTTCAAATATGTTGAATTTACTATATCAACGAAATTCTTTTTATTTTCTTTATGTATAACTTCGTGTGTTTTGTGTACACAAATACATTGTTCTAACCCCCTCTTGCAATAACCCGTAAGGGCTGGCAGTATTTGAAATAAACTAAGAATGCTTCTCGAAACAAAACGCACGCCACGTTGTAAAAAAATCGTAAAAATTAAGCAAAAATTAAAAAAAAAGAAAATTTAAAAATAATTTTTGTTGCTTGGAGACAGCCAGCGCTGTCTCGCGCTTTGAAAAGAGCATAAATTATTTCCTGAAGTAAATATAAATGTTTTCTATTCATTAATAATTAGAGTTTTTATCTTCTTTTTTTTATGTGTGTGTGTGTGCGCGCGCGCTGCATATTATCTCTTTCTTTATTTAGTTTTCGTTGTATTTCTGTATGGTGAGGGCCAAATGAACACTCACCCTACTTCCACATTTGCAGTTTTGATGCTCGAACGCCGCACACGCTTTGAGATAGGATGGATGTTCCTATTAACCTCATAATAAACTAGCGCGACACAGCTACGTTTTGACGCCCCGGATATACCCATACTTGGACAACATGGATTCCAATCGATGAGCAAAAACGTGTCTTCCGAATGACTGCCGAAGTGTCTCTCTTTAGCCGCACGCACAGAAGTCGTTAAAACGTTCTCTGGAAGCATGGGGAAACCAAGGTGTCAAGAACGGGCTAAAGAATATTTAATTCGAATTGAAGAATCGGGCCCAGGACGACCTAGTCAACGTTTATACATTTCAAAGCCATCTTTCTGAAAATTAAATAAAGATACAAATAATGCGATAACCTACTTTGCTTGGTTTTCTTTTTTTTTTTTTTTGATGTGTACATGGACATGTTAGGACAGCCATAATAGTTTTCAAAGTTTTTCTGTTAACTCCTCGGATTCTTCACCCAGACGCCCAGAAGTGCACCTCCGACGTTCTTTCTGGGTGCTCGCTGGCGTGCACGTGCACGTGTGCTGTGAAGAACGTAATAAACCAACTCACTCGCATCTTTGCTTGAACCTCGTTAGAGCACTCGTCAAACTAGACGCCCAACAGCTGAGAGGTTTGCCAACATAAATTTCAGGCTCTGAACTTGTAACGTGACTTGACAGAATAGATGCGACTTGCGAAAGTCGAACTTTATGGATAGAACCAGCGTGCCGGCCGGTATCTATACCTTAGTAGCTTCAGAAGTTTGTAACTTCACTAATCGTGTCTGTCTGTTCCCATCTTCAGAGCAGTATGGCCAGTGATTTATACAAACCCCTTGCCCCCAACACTCCCACACACCCCCAGGCAGAGTCCCCTCTTTCTCCCAGAACACAACCCCTCCCAGAACAGAACCCCTCCCAGAAATTTGTTACAGCCCCCATATTGACACAATAGATCGAAGCGATCCCGTTTTCTTTTTATAGCAGAATATAGTGCCGCGCAAAGCATCTTCGGAACCCTTTGGCCACTAAGTTTCAGTTTCGATTGGCCAACCTCACTTCCCGACCTCCCGTCATGACCAAATACAGTGCTTGTATCTTTGAATATATGTGACTTTTCGACGATAAAATATAGTCGAATACGTGAATTTCGACGATAGAAGACGATAGAATGCTGTGGCACGTTTTTTTGGGGGCTCCCGGCGCGTCAGAGTTTGTGCGCAGGTAAACGCAGGACTACGATAGCACTTTGAAAAAGAAGTATACTGGGCCGGTCATCCACTACGCGCAATGTTGCGCGCAGTGGAGTATTATGGATAACCTTCTGTATGCCTGTGGTCGGTGAAGCTCCTCCCACCTCCTTCCACTTTAGTAAAGCGAACGCTGGAGATGAGATCGCCTCTTCTGCAGCGTTCGCCCCGTTAAAGCAGAAAGCGGCGGGAGGAGCTTTCCTTAACTCCTAACGTCTGTCAGTGCGGTTACATGCGCTGTGTCGGCAGTGCATGATGTATGTTTACAACGTCAAGAACGACCAAAAGGTGGGTAGGAGTGCATGATGACTCATTGCGTCCGTCCACTCATTAATATCGTATACCGCTTGGTTCCGATTTCATAATTCCAGGGACATGGCGGCACGACGTTCGAAGACATTTGTCATATGTCTTACGCCGCGGGCTCTCAACCAGGAATACCCGACGAGGCCAATCATTACTCCTGGGCATCGTTGCCAAGGACGACAGATTTCTACTCGCGCTAGGAAAACGTACGGCGCACGCGATCGAATAAGACGCGATCCAAATCAATGACCGCGCAACTTATAAGACGAATTAATCGTCGGCTTATGCGAACGCTATAATGGCGTCCGTCTTTGGCAAACGTCACCGCGGACGGCATGTCATAACTAACCCTTGGAGCTCCGGTCATTCCACTTTGTGGACAGAGCGACGCTGTGCTGAACAAAAAGAAAAAGAAAAAAAAAAGTGGCAAAGCGATTGAAGAGCGCGGTTAGAGCCAGAGTAAATAACGGGAAAACGTTGGTAGAGGAGCAAAGGACTTCCGCAGCTTCTCGCTTCTTTTGTCCTTTCAATTTGCCGAGTTTGGGTGAATCGTTAACCAATTTGGTGTGTGCGCGCTATGAAGCTTGCTTTCCACACAGTTCGGTGCTGACTACTCTGACAAATGTACCATGAACTGGTTCAAGCTTCGTTAAAAAAATAAAATGGAACATTATCGGATGTTTGGGAGAAAAGATAAACGCGTTTTTCTCGCCTCAAAGTCAAAAATAAAGTATAGCGGCATCGCGGAACGCTGTATCTCCGCATCGGTGTGGTTTTAGCGGTTGGGATCAAAAATGCCAAAGTTGCAGAGCTTACCGTTATTTGATGCGAAAAGTTGTAAGCGATTTTCAAAACGTTTCAGTGAGAAAACGGCGGCCAACAGAACTGCAGAGAATATACGTATAAAGATGGATGGCATATGATACCGGTAACAGCTAGACCACATTTTCTCACTGAAATTTTTTGAATATTGATTATAACTTTTAAATCAGATAACGAGGTTCTGAAACATCTGGTCCCAACCGCTAGAACTACATGTCGGCGAAGGAGAATGAACGTTCGACAACGCATATAGTTAATTTCTGAAGTGAGAAAAAACATGGTTCTTTCTTCTCCCAACCACCCCGTACTTTAGAGTCGCTCAGAGCATTTCTTAGAGCACGCGAAGCCTTGTTTACCATGCCTATAGGGGCCCAGTTTTTCTTCGTATTCAGAGAAAAAAAATGTCTGCTGTATCCACTGCCGAGGCACTAATAGCAGCAGAACGATATTCCACCTCCTTCCTAATACTCCGTTCAACCTTGTCTCTGAGCGAAGCCGAAGCCAAAGCCACGGGCCATCCGCACCAATTCGATTCCTCTAAAGCGCCGCGTGGCTTCGGTTCGCTTGAGATATGACCATTCCCAAAAGAATCACGTGACTCGTCATACTTCGGCTCAAGGTATAGGAGAGAGAATAGACCATACCGGAAATATGTGGCGCCCCCAACGCATGTCTATCCTCCTGGCTTCCCCCTTTCCTTTCACCCCAAAATAAACAAATAAGGTTATCTAGATATAAAATACAACGTTCATGTTAGTTTAATGTGATTTCACGCAACGCAAAGAAGGTAGAAGGAAAGCAAAGCAATGCACGCAATGACTTTGTTTTGTGCTAATTTTATTTTTGTGTTTCCTGAACTAACGAATGCTCCAAAACCACCCAAGGAGAGAGTACGACAAAAATAATGGAAAACAAAACGCATATGCTTCCTTTCAAAGATCACCAATTGCAGGATGGAAGGTCAGCTCTGAGTTGGTGTCCCTTTGCATCGATGTACCGGGAATTCGCATCAACGTCAGCCTCGACGGTCTTCAGCTTCGACAACCATATCGGTGGAAAAGACAAACGCACTATACTAACTCCGTGGCGAATGGTGTTTCCAATGAACAGCATTATCGTTTAAGGATTGCCTCTCGCGCAAAGTGCAACCACCGTCCTCAATACATCGAGGAATGCGTGCGATTCTCGGCCGCCCACGGGAACCGTGCATGGTTGAACGCAGCAAGATGAGAACGGTATACGGTGTCTCTTTCTAATGCACGGTTTGCGGCACGCGCTCTTTGCCTTCCGTCGTGCTTTGGCTGCGCGTGTACGCGCTCGAGGCTCACGTGACGCAGAAGCGCTACCGAAGGTAGGAAGCTCGGTCTGGAGGCGGTACTAACCAAATCGGCGTCCCCGCCGTTCTAGCCCTGCCGGTGACTACTACAGCGAACACGGGACGCTACGCGTGCGTCCGGGTCCACAGCCTTCGAACAAATAGCATTCCATAGAATAAGCGGTCGTGTGTTGTGTAAAGAAATAACAAATAAATTTCCCGCGTACCCCTTGTCCCTCCGCTGCCCCCTCCCCCAACACACTCAAACGCACGCACGCACACACACACACACACACACACACACACACACACACACACACACACACACACACACACACACACACACACACACACACACACACAGCGCGCGCGCGCGGACGGACGCACGCACGCACACACACACAAAACACACACACCAAGAAAAAAAAACGTTTTTTAAAGGGTCTGTAATACACATTCCATGACCGAAATTAGAACCAAAAGCCAGTTCTCGACCCAGTTCGCTCAAAGTTAACCTTGATGTTTGGTCACTTCCAACAAACCACGCAGCAGGGTCTCCCCTTTAAAATCCCAGATAAAAATTAAAAAAAAAAAGAAAGAAACTGGAGACATTATGACGCGGCATCGGGAGACCCGGAAACGATTCGTTTAGCTTTACTGTTCTTCGGATCCACCACCATTGATCCCTTTATCGTTCAAGCGCCCTGGCCGCGACCGCACGCTCGGCTACTGCGACTGCTCCCGTCGTTCGAATAAAATAAGCCATAAAATCGTCAAGGTGGTCGGGTTACTGCAGCAGCAGCAGCAGCAGCATGCAACCGGTCGGCGCGCACAGACACCGCCAGAGGCGAGGGTCGCTGGGTGGTCAGTCGCTCGCGCGTTTCTCTGCGTAACCCGAACACCTTGAGACTGGATCAGAGGTGCGCTCTAGGGAACATGGCGCCTCGCGAGAGGTCGTCTGAAGGGCTCTCCACACTAAACACGACTTGAGTCGTGCACGACAATAGTCATATCCGCTCCCCGTAGTCACGGTGTCGTACCAATCTGGCTTGAATTAGGGTGAGGGCTATAAATCAATTAAAAATATTTTGCCTATATCGGTACCACCTGGCGAGGCACAACCAATTTAAAGCCAATCTGTTACTAGAAAAGTAGGGTGGCAAGTCCACCAAACGGTATTTTTGAAAATTAAAAACGAATCGAGGGGAAGAAGATTTTTTTTTTAATATGGTAGTTTTGTCCTGTTCCCTGTGCTTGTACTTGAGTTTTTCTTTTTCTTGACTTTGTTCTTATCCTTTGTTTCTGTAAAAAATAGAAGTTAAATAATGTTAAAATGAAGATTTTTTTTTATTTTGCTAATGGAGTGTTTTCTCTTATATTAAAATCATTTAAGTTAAGTACAACCTTCTTTTTTTTTTTCAAAGGTAAGAAGTAATAGAATTAGCATACGTTTACAATTTTACTGGGTTTTTTCTTCATCTGGCTGAAGTGTTCACTCGGCCGACGACTCAATTTGGCTGAAAGAACCAATTCGTCTGGACGATTCAATTTGGCTAAGCGCCCAATTTGGCCAGAACCACCAATTCGGCTAGAACACTCCCATACGGCTACACGATCAGTTTGGCTCGAGCCTTCAAAACGGCTATATGCTTCAGTTTGGATCAAGCATCTTGATTCGGCTGGAAGGTTTGACTTGGTTGATGATTGACTGATATGTCCTTAATGTGCTTGGGTGACTGAACTATATGTCTGCATCATGATCTAGCACTTCTATTGCAAATCAAAACTTTCTGCAGTTGAAAAAAGAAAAAAAGGGGTGGAGCGGAGGTTTTGGATTCGCTACATGTCGAAGGGAGTTGTGTTCTGTGGACACAGCCCTATCACGCCTCGCCGAAACACTTGGGAAGATGATAGATAACCAAGCGTGCAGACGTTGTCTGCTTGGTATCTGCAAGGCATCTATTCATTTATTCACACTATTCTCATTTACATATTAGCGGCGAAAAATGAAACTTTAACAAGGTGAAAGAAGCTGCCGTCTAATTGAAAGCGTTTATCCGAATGCGTTCATCCATCGTTAAAATGTTATTTTTGTTACGTCCGTGCAGTTTGTGTGATTCTGATGAGTACTCGCTTCTGAAACATTCGTGCATCCATCCACCTCTACGGGTTATAAGTGGCGGAAGCGACCGTCCGATTCGAAGGATTCAACCGTATCCATCTGTCCATCCATTCATGTGCCCATTCATGGCATGCAGGGTCGTTCGGTGATATTAGGCGAGTATGTAATGAACAACGTTTGGTTCCCCTTTGCTGCTTGCCTTCCCACGAAATAGCGAGAACAAAGGATCTTTCGGAATGTCTGAGGGCCTTTATAAATAGACAGCACGGGCTACTGCCCCTCCGCACCATTTGCGGAAGAAATAAATATGCAGATGTGTACAAAAGTGAAAGAGAAAGAGAGGAATAAAAGCGCCCCTTCTGCTAAAAACCCAGAAAAAAAAGAAAAAAAGGTGGGTGGGAAGTTGGTCTTTACACTTGATTGAGTTTGAGACCCCCGTCCTAGGCTATTTGGTCAAGTCTTGCTTTTGAAGGAGGTGCATCAATGAGCTCGTTGACTTGATCTTTTGTGATATTGATTTCCATGGCCCAGGTGAACGAGTGAGTTCAAGAGAAGCAAAGCTCAAAAGCTATCAGACAAAAAAAAAGGAAAAAAAATTCGCCTGCTTTATATAACAAACACGCAAAGGCGTCGGCCACCATTCAATATCGAGGTATCGGAATTGCACAGACGCTAAGCACGCCCGCCCACCCGCCGCTGCAAAGCTGCAGCGCACGCAGGGGCTACCGCGTATCAGTGAGCGATGAGGAAAAACGCGGTGCACTTTACTCCCACCTCACCTCCACGGCGGAACCCCATGACACCTTTTTTGTCTTTTTCCGTCTGCTTGATCGCTTTATGCAAGAAGGAAAAGAAAAACAAATAAAAAAAACATCTGTGGCGCAAATCCCGGCAGGAATTAATCTGGACAAACATCAAGCACAGAAACCCGATTTTTGTTTTTCTTCTAGCCTATCTGCAACGGCGAGCAAAGCAATGCGACTCAGTTTTACCCTATACGATGGACCGCTGAGGACGCGACGAGCCATCCCAGTCAATCCGTTCCGATGCGGTGTGACTGTGAGTGTCACCACGTGACCCGGGAGGGACGCTGCAGCGGCGTGCTGCAGCGTCCCTCCCGGGTGCATGTACGTTCCCAACGCCGGGTTTTGGGAGTGCGGCCTCTGGGCGCCGACATTTCTTGCTGCTCTGGAGTGTGCAGATCGTCTGGCAGACAAGTTTTACAGCGCTCTGTCAAGCCCTGCTAAGGCGTACTAACCGGGCGCCCAAACAATGGATGGATGGACGGATGCTAATGGCTGTACCCTTTATAACCGGAGGCAGCTTGCGCCACCTAGCCTATAGAAACCAATATACAAAAAAGTACGATTTTTCCCCTCACCCTGGATGGATGAATGCATGGATGTTAATGGGTGCACCTTTCGTAAAGGTGGTAGCTTGTGCCACCTAGCCTAAATCTAGAAAAGACGAGCGTACGATTCCTCCCGCCTTCATAAGTAAATTTTCTCCCCCTAAGTAAGACCAGGCTGTGTGGGATATCACCAAAATAACCCTTTAAGAAATCAGGTAAAAGAAAAAAAAAAACATCATTTTTTGTTTGTTTTTTCCGGCAAGGAGTCGCCATTTGTTCTCTGGTCAAACCTTGTCGGCGTTACCCCAACACCGGACACACTGGGAGGCAGGGCAGAGACTTTGAGCCGGAGGCACGGGGGAGGGAGTCCCAATCCTCTGTCCCGCCTCTCGCCAGCTGTGCTACTTAGTTGTGCATCATTCAATTTTCCCTCGATAATTTCCACCAATCTTCTAATGGCCTCATTGTGACTGTAATCCTTTTCTCTTCCGTCCTTCCAACCTCGCCAGCAAAACCCAGGGCCCCGGCCAGATACGTTACCCTTTCAGGGAGGGCAGGGCGAAGCCCCGTGCACTTCAAAACCAAGTGCTCTGGTGTTTCGCTCTTATTATGGTATACGGCACATAATGTGTCGGTCCCCTGAAATTTTGCCCCATACGTCGTTGTCCTCAAAATTCCCCTTCTCGCATCAAACAGTAAAGAACTTCCAAGTGAATTGACAAAAACACTTTCCTTTCTCATGTCCTGTTTTTGTGACATGTACGTTGTTAGAGCTGATTTGTCCTGCATTCTTCCCTCCCACATTTTAATTTCTGCCTCTACTCCCTTGTTTACTGAAGTAGTCTGCTTAGCACCATCACTAGTGTTTAGGTATTTAAAGGTAAGCTATCTGGTTCGGTTTGTCCATTTTGTGTTTAAACTTTTCATGTATAAATACTTGGATACCTTCCGTATACCCGCCGCAATCATCCATTTCGGTCAACCTTTGTTCAAATTTCAACTTTCTAATTGCCTTCCTGCTCTCAAAAGACGACCAGCCCATGTCCCTCGGTACCCCTTCATTTGGTGTCTTTCCGACCACTGATTTCATACACAGTACCCCAATGCCAAAAGAGAGTCCTGGTACCATCACTCCTTTCCATATACCACTGACCACTTCATATCTATTATAGTTCCATAGTGCCTGAGCTTCACTAATAGATAAATTTATTTTCCCTTTTCTACATATATTATCTCCATGTTCCCCTATACTTCGTTTCAGCTTCCGTCCGAGCGCAGTCAAAGCTACTTGTGGCCGGAGCCAATCACACGACGGCAATAGGTCGCGCGATCTCCCCTGCACTTTTGTATCACTCCGCTTCGCCGCTGGTCGTCGGCGCCGCCCGAGCTCGCCGACTATTTCGTCTGCTACGGGTGTATCAACGTTATCGTCTGCTATAGGTCTAAAAAGTGCCCTTTCACGTTCTGAAATTTAGTCAAAGGGGCTGTCAGTACGTAGGCTGGCCGCTGGCGTATGTGTCCGAGCTTTCCACCTGTCCGGCATAGTTTCGAGATGTACGTACACATTGCAAGGTGCCCGATGACCCGGCCGTTGATGTTTCCTTGTATTGTCTGGATATACCAGGGCTCGAGGCGCAGTCCTTTCTACCAGCTTCTTGGCGTACAATGTGATCGGCAGGTAAAGGGGGTGCCCTGATTTCGCCGCGTATCAGTGAATTGTAGTGGCCCGGACGCTTTTCCTGTTTACAACGCATTCGCGGTACGACGCGGCCGGAGTCTCTCGCCGAATTTGAAAATAGACATTCATCACGACCTCTCGCGTCTGACGCCCAAACGTGCCTTTGCCAAAGGACGTTTTGAAGCGATTCGGTGAGGAAAGCAGCGAAGCACATGATTCGGCCATTACGAGAACGAAATCACAGAAAAACCGAGCGCTGCAGCCGTGTTGCCAGCGGATGTACGTGTTTTCACCAAACCGCATGAATATACATATATTATAAAAACATAAACTTAAAACATTTAATTCCTTTAGTTGCAAATCGTTCTCTGCAGTACATATCCGGAATATTGTGCAATGTTTACGCACAAAACAGTTATTTTACCAAAAAACACTTTTGTGGATTACTTTGTGGTGCGTAGGAATGCTCTTCCCGAAGTTGCGAACCGGTCCTCAGCCTTTGGCTGCGCTCGGACGGAAGCTGAAACGAAAGACACTTCCCTGCCTCATTAAGCCAATTCCCAGATATTTGTATTTTCCTACATGGTCTATTACAATTAGGGTGTCGCGAACCGGCCGAGGTTCGAGTTCGACCAGGTTCGACTTTTTCGAACTTTTAGTGGAATGTTCGACGAACCTTGTATTGAGGTTCGACTCGTGTGCGCATGCGCGACAGGCTGGCCAGTCGGCTTCGGATTGGATGGTAATGGCTAAGGGATGAATTAAGGGCAGTGTTGATTAGTTATTTCAGTTAGTACAGTACAAACAATTCAGTTATTAACTTATTCAGTGATTAGAATTGGTTTCTTTTAATTGCAACTGTTCATAAAATAAAATAACCCTTTGGATAAAAAAAAATTCTCCAAACCTAGACATGCTTGTATTAAGGTCTGGCCACACTGTCCACAAAGTCGAACCGGTCGAATCTGGTGAAAAGGTACGAAGGTTCGTCGAACCGGTTCGACCCAGTCGAACCCTGAAAGTTCGACCTAAAAATCCGGTTCGACAAAAGTTCGCGACACCCCTCATTACAATGTCTTGTATCCAGGGGTTCCCTCTTTTCGTCGTTAAACACAATTACTCCAGACTTGTCACTACTAAAAACTCATGCCCAAGGTGTCCCCTTCCTCTCCACACATTCCAGCTAGTTCCTGTAATGTATCCCGGTCATCTGCCACGAGTACTCCGTCGTCCGCATACATCAGTCCTGGTATTACCTGTATTGCACTTCTCCCTCCTTCCATACAACTCACATCAAAACCGGAGTTGCTCTGCTCTAATTTCTTTTCCATTTCGCTGGCCACCATTGATGAATGGATGTTGGATGAATGTTAATGGCTATAACCATTTGTAACTGGCGGTAGCTTGAGCCACCTAGCCTAAGTTACCGTCATGCATCATGCATTTCCAGCCATGCATGGTGGCCAGACAAGCTTTTCAAGCGTGACTGCTTGCAACGTAAGGCCAAACCGCGGCCTTGACGTCACGCCGCTGCGGTGGCGCTGCTATTGGCAGGGCGCATGCTCAGAACACTCCGCGCGAATCTGGTTCCGGCGCATGCGCAATGCCCACACCTCCTGGGGCCAGGGCTCGGTGCGCTGCTGACATCCCCGCGCGCTCTCACCTCCTCCTCTCCCACAGTCTCTATCCGTATAGGATGCTTGCAGCGTCCGCTGCGGTCCATCGTAAGGTGAAACGGAGTGTAACGTCGGTCGGGGAAGGAGGGATTTGTCTTCTCTGCTGGATACTGGTAGACCCCGTAAAAAAACCGATAACGTCGTGCGCGCGCGGTCCGCCGCCGGACAGTCCGAACCGAATGCCGTGCACGAGCCGGAATACGTGTCACCTGAACCGTGCCGCGCGTCTGATCGATTAGATTGCCTTCTTGACCGTGCTCTGCTCCTCGAAGAAAAGATAAGGACGCGTCGTTGCTGTAAGGGCCGAACGGACGCGCTTCCTGGTATGCGGATACCTTTGAAATCTGTGAGTATGAACCGTAGAATGGTATTTATCTGGGCTAGTTGGTGGTTCGTGGATAAAAGCGACAAAAAGACGACGGACAAAGAGGACGACAAACACCACAAAGCGCTCTTCGATAGGATAAAGGCGCTATAAAGACGACGGACTAGTTAAAGGACGACGGACGACGACACATCACAGAACGCTCTGTGGGTGTTCGTCGCCCTTTACCTTGTCCGTCTTCTTTTAGCGCTTTTACCCTGTATACCGCGTGTACGCTTCGATCCCGCTTTGGGCGATCCTGTAGGCTCCCTATAGCGATCCGCAAAAATCAGTTTCTCAACGTATCGGGCTCTGATTTAGAACAGAGGTGCCCGAAGGTGGTGCATTCAGTAATTGACAGTATGAATACATGAAACTTCCGGAGACTGAAGGAAGAAAATAAAAACTGGTTGTGTCTGTAAGAAAGTTAATCGCTAAGCCTTTTTTCTTAAAATCACCAAACAATCGTTCTGGGCCATTCTGGCATTTATTACGACAACAAAAATCGGTCAAAATTGGACAAAAAACAAAAACGAAAAAACAATTGGCTCATTAATTTTTATTTAGTTTGGCCCAAATAAGCGCCACAGTGACACAAAATGTTATTTATTTGTACATGCAAAGTATAGAAAAACATAGATCTGGATCTTTTTTCTTTTTATTTAGTCAGGCGGGTCAACCTTTTGGCACAGTTTTTAGTGAAAGCTTCCACCACCTTTGGGCAACTATGTAGTAAATCCTAGCGCAATACGTTAAGAACCCGATTCATGTGGACCGTCCAAAGTGGGATCGAAACGTTAGTGTACACGCTGTAGTACCGCTCTGTGGTTTTCGAAGTTCTTTAACTTGTTCGTCGCCCTTTATCACCAAGAGAGGATGTATCACTGACGATCTGAGACTGCATCTCTTGATGGCGCCGAAAAGCTTGGGATTAGGCATGTTCTCAGCGCTTTTCATCCGAGACAAAAAACGCTGAGTCACTGGGTTCTGGACGCATGCGCGGTGCGCTCAGAACGTCCCACAGCCCAGGAGACAAAAGGGCAAAGCTTAGAAGGGCGCAAGGCCATTGGATTTCCTTTAAAAACCCAAGGACCCAAGATGAGGATACTTCAACGCCCTTTATTGTTTCCAATTGTGAACAAACCACGTGTGAGATCAACTTTCTACGTCCCCACCAATGCCCGTTTCGAGCTGGATAAGTATTGTATACCGTTGTGCGGTCGTGTATCGATACTACGTGGTGGCTAGCAGTCGTACTGCACTGGCTAGGTTTCTCATCACTCATCGATGACGTGTCGCAGTATCTCCGTACTCACGCTGCCTGAAACATAAGTTCTAATACACTTCACGAGACGGGAGGTTTGGTCATATGGTGACGAGTATGTCTAGTTTCTTTCGGATGAGAATTTCATGTCTCCCCAAATGCAGGTGCCGACACGCACATCCCGCATTATGCCAAAATAGACAACAACGAAAAATGAAGATGTATCCCCTTTAAACAGCAAATTGCCCTCTAAAGAACCGGAGAAAAGTATGGCGTGATTGTATGTCATCCGAGTAAAAAATGTAGAGGTACAGCATTGCAAGCTTCCTTCAATTAATACTAAGAGCACATTTTTCTTCTCTTTTTTAAGTGATTTAATTTTTCTTGTGTGTCGTTTTGATTTTAAGGAAATATATAATTCGACAGCGCATACTTCAGCTAGGATTCTGTCTCGTACAGTGCTGCCTCGTCGAGAATTCCGTCGAGGAAAGACTCGGTGCTATCAGATTGGCATCGATCATAATTTATTCACCGCCGTCAATGACGTCACCTCATCTTCTGTTGTCGTGGCCTTGCTGCTTTGCGCGTCTACCTTTGCAGCCTACCACACTGCCGAATTCGCTTTCCTCGGCAAGAACAAGCATGGTGCGATGGCGTGTCACGCAAGAATAAAACAGATGGGCATTATCCCAGTCAGGCAAAATGGCCCAATTTACCCAAAGCACCAAAGTACGCATGCACGCGCGAGCAGCGAAAGGCGCAAGATGTTCGGCAGCGCATTGGTGTGCACGCGGCGTGTAATAGTATATGCTGCTGCCACACACGTACTACTACACCGCGTCTACGCGGAAACGAGACCTTGCTCGGGGAAGCCCGAAGGAAAAGCTGCAGGAAGAAACGCTCGCGCAGTTTCCGCAGGGCCCCGCTGCGTCCGTGGAATGCCGCAACCCTAAATAGGCTGATGGACTCGAACATTCTCGGAACACGCGCGGCGTTTGCGGACCATAAAGACTCGCGTCTCACCCTCTTTTTCCGCTTTTGCCGCGCCGAACGTTTTCCTTTCAGCGACGCTTCTTTAATGAACGCGAGCAGTTGTACGATCATCGGAGGCGGGGCTGATGACGTCTCCTCGGTTTCGACACTCCGGGAGTGGCATCGTGACGACGTCAAACGGTTGCGAGGCGGCGCTGTTACGTTTTCCGAATGTTGCGCCGGTTTAGCGCGGTATGTGACTTCACCATTATGGGCCCCTCTTTCGAAATTCTGCTCTCTATCGAAAGCTCCCGTACAATGGAGGACACCGAGCAAATACTACAAATGTCCGCTTTATCATCATCATCATCATTACTCTAGACGCGCAATGTCGACTCTTTCGTCATCGTTCAATGTGATATGAGACCTTCTAATCATCGGCACGTGCGTGCGTGAATTTCCCGAGGGGGACACCAGCTCTGACCAACGCCATGCTCGCAGGTAGCAAGTTTGAAAAGGCGGTGCAACGGTTTATGTACTTTTATTCAATACCACATAGGGTTAATCCTCAACCGTTCATAACCTACAAAACACGCGTTAGTTTCTTACTTCATGCAAAACCAATCGCAAAAAAAAAAAAATAGAAGCATTTTTTACTTTTTCAACTTGTAGCCGAACAAGAGGTCGCGCGATCTGGTCCCAGCTATATGTCCACCAATGTTCATCATGGTCATGGGCTGGGGTTGGCAAAGCACAGTGCACGTGTTGACTTCCATGCAGACATTGAGGGAGTTTTAGAATGGGTGGTCCCAACGGTTGGGGGCGGGGCCCAAGCAGTTTGGAGAACTCGCGGACGAAAGGAGGACGTTTTCGTCGTTCAGCACGGACCACCACAAATTCCTGCACTGCAGCGTAAAATCAGTGTTACATTTGAAAGCAAAGCGATTTTTCGACGGTAAAAAGCCTTCTTCTAGTCAGTGCGTAGAAATGACACGGCGGAAGCATACAAATAAATTACTGGAACGATGTTTGTTTCTATGCTACCTACAAGAACCAAGCTCGCTAGCAGACGACAGAGTCGAAACGACCTTCTCTCTTGAGCTCCTCGGCGTTGCCGCTACGCGGCGTCGATTTCGCCGGAATAGGGTTTGGATATTCACGTCACTGCAGCCCTTAAACATCATCCGAATTCTCGTCAGGGAGTTGATTGTGACGAGCCCAAGCCGAGTATTCACGCAGTGCTCGAGTAAAATCTACGAGCTGCATCTGAATATCGTACCTATGGGTGCCTCACGTCAACAATGCAACTCACGACTACGTTATCATGTTTTTCGAAGGAGGGACTGAAAGAGGAAGTCCACTTTCAACCTTGAAATTACACAGCGGCCTAGAAGCTTGTTGATCAGTGGCGTTGCGTACGCGCATATTTGGGTCCCTCTATTGTGTCCGTGAGGTAGAGTAAGGTGGAAAACATTCCAATATAATAGTGTTGCACCGCCCCTTTAAGAATTAACGACGTGCTCCCGAACCGAAGCCATCACTATAAGCGAAACGCCCAGGAACAGTGTTTTGCTTTATTTGCTATACAATATCCACAGCGCATGGTCAAAGGGATCGATGGCCGTTTGAAGGGACGGTATAAATGGGGTTGTTAATGTAACGCGCTAGGATTTACCACAAAGGTGCCCGAGATTGGTGGAAGCTTTCGCTAAAATAGTGTAAGATTGGCTCACCTGAGTAAATCAAGAAAAATAAAAAACTATGTTTTTTTTCTATACTTGTACACTGAACAAATATTATGTGTTACTGTTGGCGTTTATTTGGGCCAAATGAAGTGAAGAATAAGTAAGCCAATTCTATTTTCTTTTCCATTGAACAAATCTTCTCAATCGTAGTAAACTCCAGAATAGCACACAACCATTTTCTGATTATTTTGAAATAAGAGGCTTACCAATAATTTTTACAAAGGCATAAACAATTATTATCTTCTTTCTTTTTTTGACTCGGGAGGTTTCATGTATTCATACTCTCAATTAATCGAGTGCACCAGCTTCGAGCACCTCTGTATGTAAATCTGAGCGCCATACGTTAAAGGGCAACTCCGGCCAAAACTCAAAATGAAATAAATTACTGGTATCGCTGTAGTGACACAAAATACGACCCCAGCCAAAACATTACGTCCGGGGACGCCGCATTCTCAACTAATGCCGATAATAAAGATGCGACCCGCCGCGTGCCGCTGCTCCTTAGCGGGCGGCCAGCGGGTTTCCGATCGCTAAAGCAACATTGGGCCGTGACGTCAGTATCGTTCTCTTTTTTCCTCCGGTCCGGGCGTTACGCGGAGCGCGCTTCTTGAGCCGCTACCACCGCTACTTCGGCTTGTGATTGGCGTGTTTAGCCGTTGCTTTTATCTGTAGCCCTTGTAGCTTTGGTATAGCCTTTTGTTTATTTGCTTGTGAGGACTCCAAGACTCGTTTTAGCGAGCAACTTGGTGCGCCCAAGACTGCCCAGCTGTTCCTCGAAAGATGCCGAGTACAACTTGTAGCGCTGTGGGATGCTCAAACAACCCGCTGCGCAAACCGGAGGTGCTTTTTCACAAGTTTCCAACGGACCAGAAATTGGAGAAGGTGTGGGTGAACGCTGTTCGACGAGTGGACTTTGGACTTTGGCTTTTACGCGCCCGAGGAAAAAGAACGAAAAACAGACGTGTACAGCCCAGCACACGTGTGTTCGGGCGCCGCGGCCCACGCCGGATAGCCTCAAAGCTTCGTGTCTGGGATTGACCCTCAGCGCGAAAGCGAGAGGGCCCCCAGTACTGTACGTCACTGGCAGCGCGGCGTAGAGCAACGCCGCTCCATCCACGGAGTCCCGATGACAATTTAGGCCTAGCGACGAGTACGGAAGACCGCACGCACGGTGACAGCCCCCGAGTACGGCACCGAACGAGTTCACTCGTTTTTCAGTCGCTAGCTTTTGGGTATACAAGCGACGAGTACGGCATAGCGCACGCACGGCGGCGGCCGCCGAGTACGGCACCGAACGAGTTCGCGGGTTTTCCAGTCGCCAGCTTTAAGGTATACGCATATACTGCCTATGCTGGATAACTACCACGTATACAGAATTAAAACAAAATCAGCTTACCTCCTATCTTGACGGCTAGCGCGACAGAAGTAGGTGCCGCTCGGCCTGCGTAATCGTTGAACGAGAACGATCCTGACGTCACGTTCACATAGCGGCTGATTTCCAGTGTTGCCGGGGCCTCGGGCGGCTAGTTTCGGTTTTGTTGGCCGCGCCCCAAACAAAACTTTGAGGCGTCGATATCTTTAAAACTACGCAGAATAACGAGAGAAAAAAAATTACACCTTGCAATTCAGGGATGCTGACTGCACTAAAACAGTCATAATCCCAAAAGCGACAGTATGGACCGGAGTTGCCCTTTAAGAAGCCGATTTATGCGGTCCCTTCAAACCGTCATCGATCCATTTAAGCCTGGCAGTTCGACGACGGAGCCGTAAAGTGCCCGGTCGCAGATTTGGAGCGCGAGGATCAGGCGCAGAGCATCAAAGAAGCGCCATTTCTTGAGGAACTTGGACATCAGCGCACAGCTTTTGCAGCGGCGAGGACCCGGAACACACTTTCAGGTCCTGGCGTCTCACCGCAGCGTCTGGCCGCAGCGGCGAGACACTGCGTTTCGGCGTCTCGCCGCAGCGGGGCGCCAGTCACGTGGCTCTCCTCTCATCCGTTGTCTGCGTGCCGCCGCTCCACCTATTCAATTCGGCGGCCGCTTATCGTGGCGATCTGCCAGGCTTTCAAGGTCACGAACGCGCGATGAACAAACCATCATTTTTAGATATAAACTGAACGAGACGAGAGCGCGGGGACATCAGAACACTGAGCTCTATAGGCTAGCTGCCTTTGTCTCTGCTCATTTCTCGAACGCGTTCGAACGTCGAACACCGGCGCCCGGCCTTTCACCATGCTGATGAACAGCGTTTGCCACTTTCTCCATCCGTTTTCATCCATTCGATTTATTTTTCATTCACTCATTCATTTATATTTTTATTTATTTGCTCACTTCCCACAGCGCCTCGAGGCTTCACAGTGAGGGTTACATGCAGCAAGATTAGGTACAACAGCAGAACAAAAGTGCAGCAGCTCAGAGAGCGCACATGGATACACTTAATAAAAGCACAAACAAAGAATGCTTAAAAACAAAAAAAAACATCTCACAATAAAAAACCAGACAGCTGGTTCGCCAATAGCTTTAAGGAAAAAAGTGATTTGAACTGCATGGCTTGTCTTGCATTCGCACACATGTACATACGTTCATGATCAACTCGTTGTGATACATATAATGCGGGGGAACATTTATTTTTCGCGCTTTACACGAACTCTACAGTAATACATGTTATGAAATAATTTTAACCGTAATTTTGTTTTTGTTTTTTTAGTTCAAAAGATTCCCAACTTAAGGTTTGCTTCACACCTGCCATGCTAAGTTATTTGCTGTAGCTCATCCAAAGACATATCTATCTGCCAAGTTTTGATCTCATTCAAGTTTATACCTATCTACCAATAGCTCTTTGCGGGTCCTATAACTACACGCGTACTCAAGAACCGCCCTAACGTAACTCTGGCGCAGCAAATCCCGCGCACTTTCGGGAATTCTCTAGTAAGCCTAACACTTTGCAAGCCTGTGGCTGCTATAAAACATACATGCCGATGTCAACATAAAGCCAATTCTAGGTATACTAAATATTTAACAGTTTGTAGAGGTGTTGTCAACATTATTAAGCACATTTTTCTCTCTTGTCAAACATACATGCGTGTTTTTTTGTTCCTTCTTCCAAGTTTACCGTTATAAACCATTCTTGGCACCACAGGTCTCGTCGTTTATGTTGTTGGTGAAAAGCACAAGCCTGATGATTGGCTCCGTCGACGACAGAACGCAGTAAGGATCGGGGACGTATTTGGGCTTGATATGTTCATGCTATTTGACATTTTTCCGCGTCGAGATCGCGGCGGCGTCCACTGAGGCCATTTTGGCCGCCGACCGGTACGTATAAAAATCAAGTACCAGCCGATGCTCTCTTATGTTCCTGACGTGGCTTGTACAGTCGATCACGACGCAAAAGAACTCCCGCGAGCTGGAAAACACTGACTCCGCGCATAAACAGACATGCAACGAAAGTTAATTAACATTGCGTCCGGCGAGATTTCGAACCGGAAGTATACGTCATGTCCACCAGCCTCCCGAGGGAGAGCCTGTCACGGTCCCTCGTGAGTTTGCGGAACAAGAGCATGTTTGCATACCAGATGCCCTGGAACCAGAAATGGCGAAAATGGTGACATCTCATAAGTTGTGTTATCAAGAGATAAAAAGAAGAGATTTCTTCTTTTTTTTTTTCCTTTTAGGGGCGAAGCTCCTTAGGGGCTAGCCATGTCCGTATGTCCGTCCGCCTTAGGCCGGCGTCGGGTGCTCGTGCTTCTGCTCGTGAGATCACGTGCTCACGAGCACGTGAGCACATGCTCACGTGCTCATGTAGAGCAAAAAAAAATAAAAAAATGATAAAAAAAATTACGAGCTCGTGAGCTCACGTGCTCGTGTAGGGCGAAAAAAAAAAAAGAAAAAAAAGAAAGATGAAAAAAATTATGAAAAAAAAATGTTGAAATCTGTTTGCGCAGCGACAGGACGAGTAGGGGGCTCTGAGATGTGGTAGTAACTCAAGACCTGGGGTTTCTGTCATGGATGAAACGTTGAATGTAGCAGCTCAACGTCATACAGGAGAGGGCGCTGCGGTCAAATGCGTATGTAATCGCGTTAGAACTTCTGTATGCATTGGCTCAACGTTTATAGACGAGAGGGCGCTGCGGTCAAATGCTCAAATGCGTATATAACCACCCTTCCATACCACACATTCTCTTTCTGACATGGATGAAAACGAACGAAAGGCTCGGCATGCTGGGGCTCAGCGTCTACGCAGACACGCACCACCAGAGCTTCGCCCCAACCAACATCATTCAGCACGTGGAGATGCGGTCAATTTTTTCTTTCTTTATTACTAGAAATGCTTTAAATGTCTGAAATGACGTCTAAGTTTTGATAGGGACAAAGAAACTGCCGGTCTGCACAAAGCATTGGCCTGAGTAAAGCTTTTGATAAAACGTGCTACATCAAAGGGACGCATCGAAGGGCTTGTGGGTCAAGTACGTGCCAAATGACTGTCTGCACGCGAGTCTGAAGGTGAGTGCTGAGCGAACGGCCTCCTTCGAGCCAATCAGAGCAAGAAGCGAAGCACGTGACAGCTCTCCACAAAGGAGAGTATACTCCAAACAGGGTCACGTGCCTCGCTCAAAGACGCTGGTTGACTCAGTTGTGCCGTATCGTTCGCCGTTTGCCACGTTATGGTGAAACGGAGCATCAAATTTAGAGGCTTCATCCGCTTCACTGCCCGTCTTGAAACTTCATGCAGTCTTCATCTGCCACCAGAAGGCCGCCATTAGCATGTCACAGATTCCATACGCTCAGACGATGATAGTGATCGCAGTGGCGCTGACTAAATTTTGAAAAGGGTTTATTATGGGCTCTGCGATTTCATGTTGGGTTGACATATAATAATTTTGTTGCCAAGCGAAAGTCAAGAATTCACGCACCCACTGGCTTCGTTTACCTCTCTTGACCTCTTGTCCAGTGCGATGTCCGAAACAAGTCTGTTCTTCGGTCGGTGTAAGCCAGTGCATCCCAAACTTCGGTACTCTGCGACCCGTCCAAGATATAACAAATGACATCGCGTAGCAACCCCCCCCCCCCTCCCTCGACTTTTCACGATGCCACAAATTAAGCTTTTCGATTCCAGTGGCATGAACAGTAAGACATAATTACATTTGACAGTTAACCAGCTAAACTACTAACTCAAAATTTAACCATCGAAAAAAAAAAAGACGCATGTTTTTAATGGCTAGAGTGAGCTTGTTTGTTAGAGCAGAGTTTTTCAAAACGAGAGCGTAATTTGGGCAATGCAACTCTCAGCTCCGGCTCGATGTTGAGCAGTGACCTGTATACTTTGTTCTCATCAGTGTCAACGCAGAGAAACCGAATTCGCACTTTTTCGAGTTGTCGAGCCGCTTCGCGACCCCCGACCCCCGACCCCAAGACCTCCTTCCCCCCCCCTTCCATCTACCGCGACCCACAGTTTAGGAAACACTGACGCAGGCCTTGAAAACTCTACACGGTCCACATGTCACCTCCAACGTTTCCCCGGCATGTTTATGGCTGGTATACCTCACGGTGTACGAGGTACGAATTCGCTAAATTATTGCGGTTCTGCCTTTTTCTTTCTTCCCCTCCCCCCCCCTCCCTCCGCCTTGCAACCCTGCACTTGGGGCCTTCACGGTGGCGCGGAAGAAGACCCACACAAAGCTCTCGAGAAACCGTGCCGCACGCTTTCTCTTTCTGGATGCGTCGACGTTCCACAAGGGCACACAAAAGAGACGTGAGAAAGAAAAGAAGTGAAAGACGCGGGAAAGTAGTTCACGCACTCGTGTCTAACATTCGCCGTCCTTAGTAATTTGTTGTGTGGATGTTTAGACACCGCGAACTTGGTCTGTCCCAAGGGCGACGTTGGGACGTCCCGTCGTCTGTTGTTCTTAGAGCAAGAAGTGACGAAGCAACATTAAAACTGGATAAAAGAGCCGAAGGACAGGGACAAGGGAAGAAGGTGACGACAAGGCGGGGCGCCTCGTCTTGTCGTCACCTTCTTCCCTATGTCCCTGTTCTTCGGCTCTTTTATCCAGTCAACATTAACCTTATTACATGACTGCACAGATGATGACAGTAATTACAACAGCATTATGTATACTTCTGCTATGTTAAGAATTATATTTTTTTCGAGAAAATAAAATAATTGAAGTTGAAAGAAAAGAAACAAAGCCCTTCATCATCAATGATGATGAGGACGATCCTGTGGCTGTTTTCTTTGAATCGGGGGCTCTGAAGCAAGTTGGTACCTGCCAGAGCCGCGTATACTGAGAGAGTTTGGCCAATGGGCGGACCTTGTTGCCACGCTAGAACCAGCGGATTGCACGATAGCACAAAATGGCGTCACTTCTCTGTCTTGTTTATAGACCCTTTCTCCAAGGGCGCCGCCATCTTGAATTGTCGTCACTTCCAGTATGGGCGAAATGGTGACTGTTATGTACAGCGGAAAGGTGTGCATCGGTTCCGGTGGCTCCGTGCTGACTGAGAAACATTGTTTTGCCGTCGCCACGCCCGTAGAAGACACTTAGATATAAGCGTAACCGTCACACATTATCGTTTTGCCTCCCTTTATATTTTTACTAGTTACATGTTGAAACGTTTTAGTATTTTTTCGTCGCCCATACCGGATACGCCTATTAGGTGGCTGGGGACGAGCAGAAAAGGTCTATTCCTGAGAAATCGCACAGAGTTCCTATGAGTCAGAGCCACAAAATGGCGGACGGAAGTAATCATCCCCCGGTTGTCGGACTATGCTGCTGTGGTTGCCAGACTGTCAAAATCAACGGCTCTGGTGCCTGCTGGCCTTAGTACCTGCCCTGTTTCAGCGCCATCTGGAGGAGAAGCGGACACGCAGGGTGCAAATGTAATTTGTTGTACGTGTATTTAAACTGTGGGAAGTTGATCCGCCTCAAGGCCGAGGTTGGGGAGTCTCATCGTATGTTGTTCTTGGGGCAAGAAGTGACGAAGTAACAATAATTTTATAGATGATTGCATAGGTGATAATGTCAGTAGTAACAACAATAACAAGAAATAGCTACTCCTGTTAGGTCTAGAATTATATTTTTATACAAGTGTAATAGTTGAAGCTGAAGAAGGAATGAACTGGGCACCGTTTCCAGGGCGCACAGTTCCTGTTCACTTTCCCTGTGCTAATTACTATTATCTATGTTTTTTAACGAACCATGCGTGGTGGTTTATTCCATAAAAATCGCACTTTTAACGCAGCGCTCATTTTTGCGATTTACAAGCAGTAACTATCCTCTTCTTTTTTTTTTTTTCGAAAAAAGATTGTTGAAATGTTTTGCAAGTTTCGAATTTCGAGAGATTTTTGGTTGGTTTCTTCACACGCGCGTTTCAGTTGCATCGTAAAGTGTTACCGGGTCACGTGTGCTTCGTGTTAATCCCAGTGATCCCGCGGCAACTCCCGGTCGCATCTCGAGGTAGAAGTTAGTCAAACATAGATGAAGCGCCACTGCGTGAATGGGCCTACCTAACGTGCGGACAAACAACAAGGGATGGATGTGGCGAGTACGCTCTGCATTTAACAAAAACTCGTTATACGCAAAAAAAACAGAAAAAAACTACAACGTTTACTTGAGGTCAAAAAGAAGAGGCTGACAAGATCTTCCTCTGTTTCGAATTGCGCGCATAAGCGAGCAGAGTCTGGTCAAACAACCACGAGAGCTTTATGAATATACACAAATTTACCGGGACCCTTTTGCGAGGAAACTTGTGCCTCGAATGTTGACCCGAATGCCAGCAAGAGGTCGCTAAAGGTCTCTCCTTTAGCGTGGGCGAAAACGACACTTATTTTTCTTTTCTTTTTTCTTAAGGTGGATAACTCGAGGCTGCATGGCCAGCGGTCTAGACCGCTATATACGTACACCGCTAGCAGCGTAGACAAGTGTTTAGCTTTGAGCGGGCATGCATGCGGAAAGAAGACGGGTTGTTTTTGGCTTGAAATAACTTAGTTGTGTACGCGACATGTCGAGAAACTCAAGCCTAAAACGGCGGAGCATTTGCAAGTACGATGGACAGCAGAGGCTAGAACGTCTGGCCAGGCATCACAAATCAAATGAAAGCGAAACGACGACGGCAACGTCGTCCACAACCGACCTTGTCGAGCGGCGGCAGCTCGTTCCGCTCGACAAGGAGGTCGCCAGTTGTTTCTTTTTCGTTCTCGGTCGGTCCGCAACAGGTCCCAGGACACCGCGCAATTAAACAACAGACAGCAGGGATCATCAGCACTTCGGAACTTCTTTCGAGGCGCGCATCTCTTTAGTTGACACAGGTGTCAAGATTGAGCGCTGCCCATGGGCCCCTAACAGACGTCCATCGCCGTTTCAAGTATGGTCTCAACTTCAATTGACCATAAACAAACGCAGCGCCCTTGTCCTTGTTGAAGACAGACACAATCTTCATGTAAAGCACTTCAACTCAACGAACGCTCTTACGACAATCTTACAGGTGGTCACACCTTGAGACGTGCAGCGTCCATGGGCCTCCAGACGTTGCCTCCGCCCCTCCTGGTTCGACGAGTGCCCGCCACAGCTCCAGGACAGTGCACAATTAAACAACGAACAGCAAGAATAGGTTTCGCGGCGGGCATCTCTTCAGTTGATACAGATGTCAATCTTGAGCACTCTCCATAAACCCATAACAGACGTCTGTCATCCGTTCCAAGTATGGTATCGACTGATCACACAGCAGCACTCTTGCACTTGTTGAAAGCAGAGGCTCTATGTAAATACCTTCAACTGTACGAAGGCTTTTACGATGGTCTTTACACGCCGTCACATCTTCAGACATGTATGCAACGTTCATGGGACTCCAGAATCTGCCCTCGCTCGCTCCTCTATATAGTTCGACGAGTGCTAACATCCGCCAGAGATCCTGGACAGCGCGCAATACAACAACAAACAACAGGAATCATAATCACTTCGAAACTTCTTTCACAGCGCGCATCTCTGCAGCTGACACAGATTTAAAGGTAGAAACCTGCCCATGAGCCCAGACGTCCGTCATCCGTTTCAAGTATGGTCTAAAGTGACCACAAAGTGGCGCAACGCCCTTGTCCTTGTTGAAGACAGACAGCCTTTTTATGTAAAGCACTTCAACTATACGAAACCTTTTACGGCGGTCTCACACGTCGCCACATCTTCAGACATGTCTCAAGACGCTGCCGCTCCTCCCAGCTCGACGAGCGCACGTCCGCACCCCAAAGGCCACCGTTGCCTTTCGGCGTGATTGCCTGACCCGGTTTCTTCCGAGAAATGAAGCGCAGGGCGAGATGTCATATCGGCGAGGCTTAACCTCGCGCAAACATATATCGGCCGAGGCGAAACCAGTGTGGGCACACCTGTCGCCGCGCACGCGTTTCAGCGGCGGGGAGAGAGCTAGCGCGCGTCCAGAGGCGAATAGGGTCAGGCGTCCGGTCAAATTTGCTCAAGAAGGGTTGATCACGAGGAGTTCAAGGACGTCCAAGTGGAACGGGTCAGCAAGGGGCCGTCAACTGTCGTGTCGAGCATCGCCGCCGGTGGCAAGAAGAGGCACGACGCCCGGACCGGGACGCTTGCTCACGCGATGGGTACGTTCTTCCAGGGTGTTACGTATTAGTGGTGACGCCATCTTGTCAAGGGTTGGCGTGACGCGCGCGGCGTTACGGCGACACAATGCCGAAACATCTTGAAACGATGTGGCGGTTGCTTCTGTTTGAGGGAGTCGCAATTGTTGACGACGATTTGACACGTGTATCCACGCGTCCAGTTCCGGGCTGTCACATATCCACCGTTCTAACACTAACATCCATGCAGCATCCAGCGTCCAGCGATAAGTCTCTGAGAGATTATGAAGAGGAGAGAAGGTGAATCGCTTCAACGTGGCACTGAATAATTATCTCGTTCGCTTGTCATTGCTCCAATATTTTCTCATGACAGTAAGATTCCTTAAGTAGCTTAGTACCATTCTATTGTGCGTACCAAACATTAACAACAAAACCTGGTAACGACGTAAATGTGCTCAAAGAATTTGTAGTTGGGCAAGTTGGTACATCTTAGATTGAAATTTGTTGATTCGACTCTCTCTAAAAAAAATAACTGCGTCTTCCTTCGCCAGCGGTATGTGTTCATTTCATGAGTAGTCAAGACAGAACTCCGACCTCTTCACAAAACCACGTCCACGTAACTGATTTGAATAACGATTCCTGATATTTCGTATTATGGTAGGCTGTGGTGTTGTTTCCGAGACTTGACCTTCCAACGCGCACTCAACCTTCTCTAACTCGCATAAATAAAACTAACCTTATTATACCTAATTATATCCAGTTGCAGGCTAAGGAAAGCAGGCCAAGCTCCTCTCGCTAAGCCCTCACCCTTTCCACCTAGCAAAGCGAACGCCGGGAACCACGTGTCGCCTCCTCTCCGACGTTCACTCTGCTAGATGGAAAGGGTGGAGGGTTTCGCGTGAGCTACCCCAAGCAACTATATCTTTCAAAATCACCAACCTTTACCCTTTACGGTATGCTATTCAGTATTGCGAAATTCAGAATAGTGTTTTGAAATCGGCAATCGAGAATGATGCCAAAACCAACATTCAAATATACCCGCGCTTTTCAGTGCCGTGACGTCAGTGGAAAGCAGGCTTGTAGGTCGAGAGAACAGTTTAGAAACGGACAATGCCGAGCATTTGTTTCGTGTTGCTGCACGGGTGCTGGAGCGAGCTTCCAAAGATTTATTTGACACTATGAAACTGCTTGTAATTTATTGGAAACAAAGTCGACAGTCCAAACAGTGAGCCCCTGCCTACTGCTGACGTCACTTTTTCCTTGCTGCCAGTAGAGACTTTTACTTTGAAAAACACAGTGAGGACCAAAATTGCAAATTGAATAACTTCGCGAACTCCCCCCCCCCCCCACACACACACATACAATCTTTGGATTACTATTTCAGCGATGTTTGTTGGTGTCTTTACAGTAAACTTCCGGGCAAATAAAAGACTATGGAAAAAAATGCACGAGTCCTTCTTTAAAGCCCGTTCACACATCTTGTGCTTGACTACAACCGACCGAGACAAGGCCCGTTTTGTATGCCTCCTGCGACGGCTTACGACCGACTGCGCAGCAATGCAGTCGGAGCCGTCACAAGAGGCTTAGAAAACAGGTCTTTTTCTCGGTCGGTCGTAGGCAAATGCAAGCCTTTAACACACATCACAGAAGACCGCAAGCAAAGTGATTGTCCAAGTCGCACCCCAAACTGCAGTGTCCAAACTGAGACTCACAAAAGTTTCTCTCTGGAAACATTTTTTTCCCGTCATAAAACCTTCGGACAAAAATGTCATCGTCATCAGCGTATCCAGAACCCCAAAAAGCGGGAATGTAAACATCCATCCGGGGTGAGCCGACAACCAGTGAAAGAACTGCTAAATCCACAATCACCGACAGATCAAGAAACGCAGGGTGGGGCTTATGCAAAGCGGAAGTTCGTCTGGTTCTTGCACAGGGATTGCGATGATGTTAGAAGGCAATAGTGGGTAGACTTTTAAAGGGACACTGACATCGCCCCAATTTTTTTTCTTTTTATGTTTTGCTAGGTGATGCGTTATGGTGTCAGAAGACTGCCCAGTCAATATTTTGCTACAGCGTCGCATATATTTTTAATAAAAAAAAAACACAGCAACTGCTCCAAATCGAAACCGAAACCAGACGGGGAGGAAGAAGAAATATAGAGGAGAAGAGAGTTGGCGGAAGTCTCGTGACTGTGCGGCTTTTTTCTCTCCAATCAACGTATTTGCAGCTTTTTAGAAGCCACAAAAAATGGGTATCATATTTGTCTTCTATTCTTAGTATTGTGTGTGTGCCTCGATGACCAACGACTTTGATTACATTTGGTGGTTGTGTCTAAACCATAGAAAACGGCTCGTGACCACGGAGAAGAGGGTGAGCGTGACTCAAACCGGCCAATTCTCGATCGGCGGTTTTCGGGCGGAAAGAAAACGAATTTCGAGCCGCGAATTGTTTTCCTGGGTAGTTGGGGTCTCATATGTAATGTACAAATAAAAACCTTGGCGGCCATAAATACCCTTTCAGTGTCCCTTTAAGGCATTTATAGCCGGTGAAAGGTCAAGAACGAGTAAAAGCTCCTCCCACCCTTTGCACCTCAGCAGAGCGAACGATGGAGAGGAGGTCGCCTCCTTTACAGCGTTCGCTCTACTAAAGTGGAAAGAGGTGGAGGAGCTTCCACCTCGTTCTTGACCTGTCACCGTTCTGACGTCACCACAACTCTAAGAAGCAGACGAGCCGCTCTCCGCATTACCTGCACGTTTCTTGCATTGTGATTTGTTCGGCCTAAAGTCACTGGATCTGGGAAAGTAGCGCCATCGCTGTCGGTTGCCATGGTGATCGCCATTTTGGACCCTTTCAAAGCTTCGAAAGGGTCTAGCACCAAGATCGCTCTGAAGCATCATCGTACTGAAAGCGTTCTTCGGCCAATATGAGCGTCTTTGGCACTGTGCATTCAATAAACTTACCACTCATGCTGATTTCCCCAAATATCTTACAATTATGTTGCCATCCTGGCGTGTTTCAAGACAGTGAAATTATTATTTCAATGCCTCCAACCACTGACGTACGTGTGGTGGCGGTACGAAGGTGTACGGCATCACACGCGGCGTCGGTGCTTGTCGTCTGTATGTTGGTATTTGTTTGTGTCCGGCTAGCAGGTGGGAAGGCAATGGCGCTACTTTCCCAGGATCCAGTGACTTTAGTTCGGACTTCTGATTGGTTAATGTTGCGAAATCTCATTGACTGCGGAACGATAATAGATATATTTAGTGGACCGTATACGCAAAAGCTTTGCGTGTACGCAAATAAATTGCGGGTCGGGAGTGCGCATGCGCAGAACGCAATAGAAGGGCTAGCGTATTTGTACGCACGCAAGGCTGGGGATTTTTGCGTTGTGGGCTTGCGCCTTTGCGGGAAACTCTCTCGAGAGATCTCGGGCCCGACGAGAGCACCAGTTTTCAAGATGGCGGTTACCTCGACCGGCGCAGCGTATGGGCGACGCGGTGTTCGCAGTTCATTGTTACGTTAAATTACGTGTTCAGCGCGGCATTTCTTCCCGGACCTACCGCCCAGTCAGATCACCATGCAGCCGAGGGAACGCACAGTGAAAATGTTCACCACTCGCAATGAGTGTGAACGCTGCGATCTGCTGAACGCTAATCCTCTCCGCACAGTTAATCGCCGATGAACGAACGAGTCGTCAAAAAATCGCCGAAGTTGTCACCGTTCTTCCCGCGATAGCTTTGATGAAAGGTGCCCTTTAACGGGACGATAGACGGAGGCTCCGTGATCGAATTTGGCTACGCCCTCGTACTCGTTGCCTCAGTACCCCACCTACCCCGCAGAAAAAGCGCGCCTGACCAGGCAGCTGCGGCTTGGCTTAATTCGAAACGACTCTGGCGAATTGAATCAAGATCATGCGAGATGTTCACTCGGCAACGTTTACGGAACGCACACTTACACAATCGGTCCGAGCGGGTAATTTTAATGAGAAAGCATTAACTGTCTCATGGAGCGAGCCGACGTCATCAGCTTTGAAACCGCGCCAAACGGCACCTTAAATCCTTTCTCCAGTCAAGCCAGATGGAAACCACGCGCAAAGCCAGCCAACGGCACCTTTTACACTTCGGTCCCATTGGCGGGCGCGCGTCGACGAGGCTCCCATTCGCCAGACACGCAGCGCCAACACGCGGAGAGGAAGTCATCGATGTACGCATTGCTTTCGCATTCACAACTCATAAGGAAGTAGCTTAGGTGTACGCTTCGAGAGCCTTTTTTTATCGTACGCTATGACAATTGCGTACGTATAAGAGCCAGTAATGCTATACTAAAACTGTCTAATACGAGACTCGGGCACACCTCTCGTTTCTTCAACTGTCGGTACGTGACTTGTAGCTTGCAGCGTTGCCCACCCACGCGTTCAACACAAGACAGCGCCCAACAAGAAGCTAACATCATAAGCTCATAACTCGCGGGAAAATACCGATCGGAACACTTATTCCGTTAGAGGAAATTTCCTGCAACAGTCCGGGCCGTCAGCGGCAACGCAAGTAAAAATAGTCACGGCGTGCTGTTGGATAACGTAAACACATGCTGGACCGTTTTATTCACCGAGTATATAAGTAATATGACGAGTCCGCCCGGCGACGCACTGCTCTATCCCAGCCCAATCTTTTCCACCGACGATGGACTGCGGCGGACGTTACCAACCATCCTGCCGCCAATCGCACGTGTTGCAGCGCATCTCTCTCCAAGGCCACGTGACACAAGCACTGCATTGGATTGGTTTCGATGGTTAGAAGACGTCCTCTGCGGTCCATATCGCAGGATGAAACGGTGTGTATACAAGCAGGCTCAAGACGACTACTGCTGCCTCGCGTTTGCAACTAATAAAAGGCAGTGACCTGGATATACCGTCCGCGCCGCAAAAGTGTAGATAACTCCAGTCTACGAAGAAGAAAGAAGGAAGACCACTAGGGCGGTCACAACGAACAAGCGGGAAGCTACGCTTCGTTTCATCTTACGATGAGCCACAAAGGACGCCATCCCATCCAATCTGGCGCTGTGAACATATATCACGTGACGACGTGCCCCGCGCCCCACTGCGACCCTCCCGAAAAGCAGGTGACACTCACACGACACTGCGTTGACTCCGATGGCTCGTCGCAGCGTCCCGGAACCTCTCGGTGAGGGTCAAGCGGGCACCGGATTTATGGCCAGCCGCAAGCGAAAGCGAACGTGCCTTGCCGTCTGGAGGGCTCTGCACCGGCGATCCTTCATGTGTTAGCCGTGTGCAACCGGCCGTGCGTCACACCGGCAAAGGGGCCTTGGATGGTGCAGTTCAGTGACGCTCTCGTTTTTTCTTTTACAACAGGGGATGCATACGCAGCGCTGTAGAAATCTGGGTTAGGGAACACTGTCGGCCGCGGAGGAAGACACCTTGCCTAAACAAGTTCCTTGAGGCACTGCCCGCTCATCATCTATACATGCCATCATTCATTTCGCACCCCCACGGAAGAAATAGGGAGGGCAAAGCTACTTTTGTACGAATTTTAGGTGGCGGGTTAATCTTCTATAATCTTCTATAGGAAAAATAGCGACGTCTAGGCAAGTCTGGGACACGCAAAGGAGAGTCCCACCTTCCCATCTTGTGGTTGCTGGAGAGCACTCAATGGCATGATGAGAACGGCAGGGAGGGGTTTCACGTTGTCCCGCCTACAGCCCAGCGCGAGCTTCCTACATTCGGTAACACTTCGGCGTATCGTGAGCTTCGGCATACACGCGCAGCCAGGGCACGACGAAGGGAGCAACGAGCGTGTACAGGAGTGCCTCTGGAAGAGACGCCCTGCCGCTCTATATTCTGTGAATACAAGCCGTAGAGTGCCCAGCGCGGCAGATTTGGAGCGCGAGGATCTGGTAGCACAGAGAATTAAAGAGCCATTTCTCGGGGAACCTGGACGTCAACGCACACCTTTTGCAGCGACGAGGACTTGAAACACACTTTCGGGTCCTCGCTTCTCGCCGCAGAGTCTAGCGGCAGCGACGAGACGCTGCGTTTCGGCGTCTCGCCGCAGCGGGGCGCCAGTCACGTGGCTCTCCTCTCATCCGTTGTCTGCCTGCGAACTGAAAAAGGTGGAGCACCTTTTCCAGTTCGGCGGCCGCTTCTCGTGGCGATCTGCCAGGCTTTGTCACGATATAGGAGGCTAGGGCTTCGAGCATGCACGTGAACCCAGAACACGACGGAAAATAACGAGCATGTGGAGGGCTGGAGGCCTCTGAAACGGACGCCCTGGCGTTCTAATTCTGTGACGTACGAGTACAATGCGTGACACTGTTAGCGCGAACACGACTTCAGCGCTTTTGCGTATTTTACTTCGAAAGGGTATTGGCGGGCATGAATATTTATTACCTTGGTTAGTACCCAACCTGGACACCTCCACTATGTTCTGATGACAGCCTTGAATAGTGAGAGAAAAACAAAGAAAACCGATGATGGCTTGTTCGCGCTAATTGTGTCGTTGAGTGTGCAAGTAAGTGCAACTCGTCAATTTTGCAACTTTCGTGAACCTAAGAGGTAACCCCAACTGCCATGTAACATGGGAAGTTGCATTTTTGCACTCACTTTTTAGGTATTTATGACTGCACAGGATGGTTCTATAATGACGGGAAAAATACGAAGTTTCGGACGTCATTTGTCAAGTGATCAAACTAAAGCTGCTGCTAATCTTAAAAAGAAAAAATAATGATTTCCGTGTAGCGAGACACGTGCTAGCGCAAACAATCATGGTACTATTTCTTTTTCTTCTTTTTGTCTAGTAGAAATTGAAGTTTGCTGTTGTGCACTGCTGCGCGAACACGTGGCTTCGTCTTGCGTCTCATTCGCGTGCGCTCACGCTAGTAGCTTTGATAGCGCTGCGGAAACCACGCTGCAGCCTTCACAACGTAGCACAAAAAAGTTTTTCGCAGCGCTATCCCCATAAGACGCAATACTGAATACGACGGTTTGACCGATAGATCGAAATAGCAGACAAAGTGTGCGTGTGGCAATACTGCCTTCTCACAAAAATTGTTATGTAATCATATTTTTTTTCTTATCAAAATGTGTTTGTTACTTATATCCGTGCAGTGTCTGTCGCACTAGGTCAATGCCCCTCAAATGGGCCTCCGCTGACTCTTTGGGGTGGGCGAAAACATTTTTAGATATTCAGGATCCACAAAGTCAAACTATAATATCAGGTTACCAAACGTTTCTTTGTTCGTGCACGGATAAAACATCACATTTCGCGTGTAGTTTCTTCTGTGGTTAAGCGCGAAGCACATGTACGACGAAACCGTCCGATCCGACGTCCGATCAGGCAATACCACGGTCGGAGCCTTTTAGATTAGAGGTACTTATATCCGCAATCGTGACTATTTCCGACCCAACCAAACTATTGTAACCGAGATCCCCCCCCCCCCCCCTCCCTTTTTTTGGCATCAGTCGCTTCTCAGAGTGCACAGATGCAAAGCCGGGAAGCCTAACGCCAGAGCGCCGTTGCAACGGGGGAGGAGCTTGACGCGAGCGGCGCAGCGCAAGTATAGTTTATTCTTTCGTCACCGTAGCCCTCTCCCTTTCGCGTGTGAACAGTTACGCTTTGACGACTCTCGGTCGTGTCTTTTTCACTGTTTACTAAAAAACGCGCCATCTTGTGTATTTATGATCAAGTTTTCGCACGTACCGACAGTTCCGCCCGAAATACATTGGTCGCTGCAAAGTGGGAGTCAGATCTAAAATATGATAATGTACTACCAGTGCAGTCCCAACCCTTCACACAGCGTCCCCATTAAAGACCATTTACTTACTTGGACGGCCTATTTCATAGCTTCGGCGACGAGCCTTGCGACCTTGTTGCCGACGGTCCATTTCCCACAATCTCGTGGCCGTCTTTTTCTTCATTGCACCTAAACTAAACAGCAACGTTTGAATGTACAGTCTATGTTAGAAGATGGCAAAACAAACCGTCCAATATGGAGGCTCCCAGTGGCATGATGATGACAGCTGACAGGAATTTTGCTGGCTTATTAATTAAAAAAAGATAATTCGGCTCAAATTTAGCTCCCCATCTCGTCTTTCCTTTTCGTCGTTCTTCCTTTGTTTCATGCCAACAATAACTCCTGTTCCTCTTCCTCCTCCTCCTCCCCCCCCCCCCCCCCCACACACACACACACAAACACTATGATAAGAGTGCTTCGTGCAATGGTACGTAACATACTGAAGAAGCTTCCAGCCGAAGTTTGTAGATAATCTTGAGAAAACTGGGGGGTTGGTGCTTGTTAGCCTCTCCAAGGGCAAAGAGGTAGAAGGGTCACATGGTAGGGTGGGCTTCTGCACCACTGCATCAAGGTGCTCGGAGAAGCGGTCGACGAAAATGAGCAATTTGTACTACAATGCCACGGCCACTGTAGCTTCCACAGTGCTTCACCGCTGTCAAAGCTACTTGCGCGAGCGCGTGGCTTCGTTTGGCGACTCCTTCGCGCGGGAGCGTGCGCGAACGAGACGCGTAAGCAAGCAAGCACACACTTGCGTCGAGTCCGACTGAGTGCTACTGCAACCGGTTTTTAAGCTTCTTGCGACAGCTTTAGACCGGGCCGCGCAGAAACGATGGCGGTCATAAGCGGCCTAAAACCCCATTGCCACAGCAACCCGTAAAAGGATTAACGTTGTAGTCGCACCCGGTCGCACTCATGCAAGCGTGTGAACCAAAGCTAGCCTAGACAACATAGGTGATGCCGAGTGTAGTTAGACCCGAAAGTCTTCGGTGGGCGCTTCTGCCCTTTGCTTATGGGGAATTCCCTCGGTGGATGTGAAGCGGTTTTGAAGCGCTTTTCTGTTAGTACCTTGAACGTTCGAGCGCGTGCTCGCATCTACCGCACTAAAGGCGCGAGCATGCAGCGCTTTTAGATCGCTCCAAATCTACCAAGAGAATTCCACACAAGTTTTCGAATAATTCTAAAGTAGCGGATGGGTGCTTATTTTAGCATGGGCTTGGTATTTAAAATTTTGTCATTTTCACATTATATATATATATATATATATATATATATATATATATATATAAAACACCCCGTATATATATATATATACACACACACAGGGTGTTTTTTAAGCTTAACAGATTTGTTTAAAAAAGGCCGTGAAAGTTACACTTATGCCGCTTGTGGAGGTGAGTTATACGGCCAGGGGGACATATCATAGGGGGCTAATTGTAACGATCAGTCGGCTAATTAACTTTTAATGCGAATAGCATTCTTTGGATACTTCACGCACTTTTCGTCTATGTATCTATCTATCTATCTATCTGGCTATCTAACCTCTTACGCCGCGGGTCGATAAATAAATAAAAAAGACCGGCGCCGGCTGGGATTCGAACCGTTGACCCTTTGATCAGCAGGCAGACGCGCTAACCACAGAGCTATGAAGGCATTTTTTTTTCTTTATTGCATGGAAGGATAAACAATATACATAAAGCACTTATTCACAGTTCACGGGCTTAGTTCAATGTCATTTGTTAAGTCAAAATTCTTTGATATCTATGAGACTACTAAACAAAGGTAACCATTCCGGAACTACTTCTTGAATGTCATACACACTTTTGATACGGGTTACAAGGTCAATAAAATGTAAGCGTACAGTCTTTGGGTACAAATTCTCATTTCTAATGTCAAGACGTGATTTCCACATGCTGTATAACGCTACAAGCATCACAAGATCAAAAGGAAAGGTATCTTTAGATGACACAGGAAGAAAACGAATCGTGTAAGTTGTAATGTCAATATCTTTCTTTAGTGTGCGCTGCAAAACGTCCCCAAAAAAAACCGCATCCCAGCAGTGAATAAATACGTGTTCGACTGTTTCCGGCATTTTACATAATGTGCAATTTACTGACCACGGAACATATAGGCCCTTTTCCTGCAGCCATACCTTAGTAGGTAATACCGAACAGTGCAGTTTAAAAAAGAAAGTTTTTGCCGCTGGGGGATGCACATTTTTTTCACCCGGCGTAGTACATCTTGGTCAGGACCATCGCCGAACACAGTGCGATAAACTGGCATTGGAAAGAGGACACATACAAGATCTCTTGTCAACTTCTTACGTGTTACAGACGTCAGATAGTCTCTTGAAAATCTTACTGACAAAAAGTGGTAGGCATCAACTACTTCCTTTAGGTATCCTACCAAAGCACATGTTTGGTATCCCGTGGAGGATACAATAAAGTCCGCAAGAAAGCATCCCAGCTTGTTCTGAATAACATCTCGAAGAAAAGGATGTTCCTGGTCTCGTAAGAAAAGAAATCGCGAAACCAATTGGCGAATAAACAAATGAGGTAGGCCTAGTCCACCGTCTGATACACGTCGAAACAAGTTGTCACGACGCATGGGTTCCCAGGAGGACTTCCAGACAAGAACACCAAACACCCTGTGCAACTTCTGTATATTTATCCTTGCACAGTGCAGTACTTGCAGGACATACCACAACTTCGCCGCTAAAAAAATGTTGCAGACTGTCGAACGTGCAAAAATGGACAAATTTTTGTGGGACCAGTTCTTGGCTCGTTTCTCCAAGCCAGTCGCAATTCCGGACCAGTAGGACTTGCTATTCTGGAAGTGCCTCAAGGGCACACCCAGGTAGTCACACGGAGTGCAACTCCACTGGATGCCTTCGTATTGTTCTGGCATCGTTGCCCAAGCTCCATGCCAGAAACCTCGGCACTTTTCTAGGTTCACTGAGGCTCCAGTGGCCTCGCAATACCTGTGTGTGAGTTCTATAGCATGGGACACACTTTTCTTGTCTTTGCAGAAGTAAGCGACATCATCTGCATAAGCTAGTACTTTGACTTCGGTGTTGCACAGGATGAAGCCTTGAAGTTTCTCACTTCTCAGTATACTTTGGCATAAGGGTTCAAGATATAAAGTGAAAAGTAAAGGCGATAAGGGACAGCCCTGTCGAACTGAGGAACGGACTGGGATACTTGCTGTGACTTCGTTATTTATGACTAGGCGTGTGGAACAGTTACTGTAAGACATTTGTACACCTTGAAGCAGAATATCCCCAACACCAATACGAGACAAAATTTTGAAAAGAACATGATGACTGACACGGTCGAAAGCTTTCGCCAGATCAACTTGGACCATTGCAATCTGATCACTACTGTTGGCCACACACTCTAACACACTTCTCGCAATGTGTACATTTGTTTGAATAGCCCGTCCGCGAATCCCGCAAGTCTGGTGATCTCCAACGAGATCGGAAATGACACGTTGTAATCTATTTGTCAGGAGTTTAGCGAAAATCTTATAATCCACGTTACATAACGTTATGGGCCGATAGCCGGTCACTTGTAATAGTTTGTGTTTGTCCTCGGTTTTTGGAATAAGTATAGTATGCGTTCGCAAAAATGAGGGGGAAGACTCTTGGTTTGGTAGGCCTCTTGAAAAATCTCAAGCAGTATGGGACATAAGGTGCCTTTTTGTAGTTGATAAAATTCTGCAGGGATGCCGTCTGGCCCTGGCGTTTTTCTTCTTGGAAGGGCATCTACTGTTCTTTCCACTTCATCTAGGGTGAAGGGTGTCTCCAATTCTTTTTTTAATTCTTTTTCTAATTGAGGCAACAAAGATACTAGTTTATCTAGATATTCGTTATCTGTCGAGGCAGGGCAATTGCCGAATATGTTTTGGTAGTGTTCAAAAAAGACATGTGCTATAGTTTCTTTATCTGTAACGATAAGGTTGTTCTGTTCTATTTCATGGATTTCTTTAGATATCGCATACCGTTTCTCCTCCTCCATTGCCCTTTTTGTTGGCTGTTCTCCTAAGCAAAATTTTTCAGCACGGGAGCGCACAACCGCGCCTTGATAACGCTCGTGATGAAATTTGTCCAACTCGGCTTTCGTTCGAGTTATATCTTCCAAACCTTGCCCAGGACTTTGGCATTCTAGTTCTACCAGAACACGCAAATTACGTAGCAATTCTTTTTCTGTCTCAGCCTTCTGAAATTTAATAATAGTACTTCTCTCAATTGCTAGCTGTTTTAGTTCTTGTTTAAGGAGCTCCCATTTAACAAATATATGTTCGGTTGTTTCTCCTATTTGCTTGATTAGATCCTTCGTACTGGCTACAAAGACTTTATCTTTTAATAATTGAACATTTAGTTTCCATAGCTTCCAATTTATACTCTTTTTTCTTCGTTTCTTCCCTACAGTTACTAATACCATGCAGTGGTCTGTGAAAAATACTGGTTCTACCGCATAACCATTTAAAGTGTTAATTAGGTCTACAGAACAGTAGATTCTGTCTAACCTCGCGTGAGAGGAGTTTTGAAAGTGTGTAAATTGCAGATGGTTTTCTTCCAGCTGGAAAGGGGCAACATCAAAAAGATTTCCTTCGTCAACTATGTCCAGCAGTAGACGTGCGCTTTTGTCAATTCGCGGTTTAAATGGAGTTCTATCTACTGTGTCGCAAACACAATTAAAATCTCCTAGAAGAACTAACATTCTATCAGAAATTAAATATGGGCGCAGGTGATTAAAGAACACAATTCTGCTATTAACCTCATTCGGAGCGTAAATACATATAACTCTCCACCTTATGTCAGAAACTTGAAAGTCGCACATAACGAAGCGGCCACAGAGGTCTGTGGTGACCATTAAATTAGACAGTTGGAAAGACTTCTTAATAAACAGTAAACAGCCCCCAGATTGACCAACAGCATGGCTGACACATACTTCATAGTCACGCAGAAAATGCTGCAGGGCACGCTCTACCTGATCATCTGTTGAGAGCTTTGTTTCCTGTACGGCCAGGAAGTCAACCTCCTTTCCTTCAAGTAGGCGTTTCAGCTGATATTGTTTTTTCCTAGAATTAAAGCCTCTGACATTTAGTGTTGCAAAACGAGGGCCATCAACTAGAAGGGAAGGAGGAGAGAAAGGGGGAGGGAGATGGAGAAGGAGGGAAGGGAGAGAAGAGGGGCTATGGGTTTGGGTTTAAACACTAGCAGCTTGGGTGCAAGGTAGGTTTCCGCTTACTCGCGGCGGTGGTGTCAGGTGGCGCATCTTGTTTTCGTTTGGTGTCGTTAGTGTCCTTGGAACTGCTTCTGGTCACATCCATTGAGTCCGGTAGGTCGTCGTTGCCTTCTGATGTCGTCGGCTTCTCAGCAAGGTCTGCAGGCTGCTGAGTTGACTTCCGTGGTCGCGGGGTGTCTTTGTCCTTGCTTTCCTGTGAGTCTTTTCCTTCATTCTCTGTCTCCGAGCTGGTTTGTGGTGTTTCCGAGACTTCCTTAACAGCTGGACTCTCGTTCTTATCGGAAATAGGAGGTCCGGAGTCTGCAGACCCGGCTTGAGTTGGGAGAACCTCTCCAGTGGCGTCCACGACCTCGGAGATATCCATGAACTCTTGGTTGGCATCTGGTTCTGTGCCAGAGCCCCGTAGCACGGCTGCATAGCTGGAGTAGCACTCGTCACTTTCGTGTCCGAATCTGTTGCAACGCGCACACTTTGGGGTGCGACACTGCCTCCGTATGTGACCAACTTTCTTGCATCTCAGACACAAGGGTGGTCGCCCGGACATGACCAGAAGGGACTGTATACCTGCAACTCTGAGCAGATGGGGAATATCTTCCGATGTCGCCATGTCATGAAGAGTCAGACAGACCTCTCTGTTCAGCGTTTCCATGTTTTCCATCCCGGGCACGCGCCACTTTTCCCTCGAGACGCTACGCACGGTTCCAAATGGCGACAATGCTTCGGCAATCTTTTTATCTTCTAGGTACGACGGAAGCCAGAGCAGCTTGAGCTTAACGTCTTTTGAGTTCGGGTCGATGACCATGCACTTTTTGCCCTTCACCGTCAGTTCTTTTGCTGCTTTCAGCTTCTCCGCGGCTTCAGAACTCACTAGCGTAGCCATCCAAACGTGGCTCATTTGGAACTGTCCAAGGGACAACACTTCACGGAGATCGATGGCGTCTTTGAGTCCGTCGCGAAAATCAATTGCACGGTAGGGCCTGCCCGACATGTCGGCATGAAGAAAAACAGAATTGATGCACAAGCTCCGGGAGGAAACCGTGGAAGTAAGATTCGATACTCATCTTGGCTTGTCGCCTGAGCTTGGCTTTTTCCTGGGGCCGCGGGTGCGGCTGCAGCGTTGTCCGGTTGCATCTTTTGAAAGTCGTTGTTAGCATATGAACCAGAAGGAGAAGGGTTTCCTCGGCCTGAGGCCGATTGTTGATTTGCAGCGGAGAGCATGAAAACGCGTCCGTTCGAAACGGCGTCTTCTTCTTTCTCCAGAGCTATGAAGGCAGTCATTCAACGCACTCTAAACAGTTGTTTATCTTTACCATAGACGCGCTTTACAGCGCTGTCACAGCTACCGGTGCGCGCGCGTTCCATGCACGAGGGCTCATTCCGCTCTCGTGAGGCTTAGCACGGCCGCTAGCTCACCCTCTCCCGCGCTCGGGAGAGGGTGATGTAGCGGCCGTGCTCAGCCTCACGAGAGCGGAATGAGCCCTCGTGCATGGAACGCGCGCGCACCGGTAGCTGTGACAGCGCTGTAAAGCGCGTCCTATGGTAAAGATATAAACAACCGTTTAGAGTACCGTTGGTTGAGACTAGCTGAGACGCCAGAAAGTCTGGTCGGTACCATTTTGAGTGTTTGTGCGTATGGCGCGTGCTTTGCTCGCCTTCCTAAGTGACACAAACGCACGTGCTGGGCTGCGGAGATCGTGCGCAGGGCTGTGAAAGTGTCAACAAATTTAGAATCGCCTCAAGAGTGGGCTGGCGTATCTAGAGTGTGCCGGCCACCTGACGAACGCGCATAACTCCGCACCGTTTGATGCTATTCGCATTAACGTAGATAATCATTCCCAAAGGATGGGTTCTGCTGATTTTTTAATTAATGAAATCGACATGCGGTTCCAATTAGAAATTTGTTCAGCGTCATCAGAAAACCCCTAAATCCTCACTTTCAGACTTTGAGCGCGTGAGAAGCGAGTAGTGCACAGAAGTTACCGTCGTGGAGCAGGTACAAGCTAGAGGTTGCGATAAAGGCACCCGCGCGATTTTTCCGTCTCTTATCTTGCCTCAGCTTTGTACATGCTCCACGAGAAATCTTCGTGATAATTACGCTTTTCACGCCTCATCTTCGGAACATGACTAATTTAGGGGTTTTCGATGACGCTGAGCAAGTTTCTAATTGGAACCCAATGTCTATTTTTATTAATTAAAAAGTTAATTAACGAATTTTAATTAATTAGCCGACTGATCGTTACAATTAGCCCCCTATAATATGTCCCCCTGGCAGTATGACTCACCTCCAAAAGCGGCATAAGTGTAACTTTCACAGCTTTTTTATAAACAAATCTGTTAAGCTTAAAAAAAACATCCCTGTATATATATATAAATCTTGTACAGAAAGCGAGTTTCTCACACCAACTCCTTGGCTTGCGAACCCATTTTTTTATTGCTCTATAATATACAGGAGCATTGCCGTTTCATTCATTCACTGTACAGTCGTGCCCACTTTGTGTGTGCATGGGCGCATCCGTGCGTACACATGTCGTTTGTACAAAAAGCCGTGCGCAACTTTATCCACCCGTCGAAAACTCGCCGCTTGTGCAAAAAGGAACGGAGCATACGCTCACCCCTTCAGCGGGCAAAGAAGAGGGCAGCCATCTCAGCGTCGCCACTTTTCCTGTTTTGTTTTTCGTATACCAAAATACTCCGTGGCTTAGAAAAGGAGGGCCGCGAGAAAGCAGCAGCCATCCGAGAATGCGAAGCGGTTATCACTGCAAGCCGCCACTGGCGACTACTGCTGGGCTGCGAGAGGGAGCGAGCGAGCCTGGAAATGCCTGGGTTCGTACAAAGCCTCCTGGGAATGCTAGAACACGCCACCAAGCCCTCCATCCTGACATCGACAGGGCATCACAAAGGAACCGGTGGCACTTTGTGTGGAGCCTCACAATTTCTTCGAAGTGCACTGGTAATCTGGCGCAAAGTATAACTTTCATTGGCTCTACAGCGACGTTACGAATATGGCATTCAAACTCGGGTTGTTTTCGTAGGCTGACGAAAAGCATAAACAAAAATGTGTACCTTGCTCAAAGCGGCAATTACCTGCTGCCATGAAGCACGTTTTGTAACCAGATGGGCCTATAGCCTCAGCAAGGTGCCACCACCAGAACATATCTCTCATACATTTTCGGTGCAGCCAAGAACTCGTTTCAAAACTTTCGTTATGGTATACACAGTCCAATAGTCCAATTTCATCCTAACACTCAGCTACGGCACCATGTACCAAGAAACAAATTCCAGTGGTCCAAACAATGTCCTTCTGAGCCCTATGTGACGCCGTTTGTATTGACTGTGCTCCAGCCTCGCCAAAGTGCAACCAAGTAGACAATGGAGGAATGACTGCGAGTCCCTCCGAGCGTGAGATGCACCACTCAGCGGTGGTAGCTTTGTTCGGAACCACAGAAGGTTTGCCGCATCAACAAACTTTGCATTCACAAACAATGACATTTTTGTTGGGGAGTGTCACACTAAATATTATGCAGCGTTTCTCAAGTCTTTCGTCGCAGCAGCGAAGACAAAGCTTGAAATGTGTCATTTGTTAGGGGTCATTTTCGAAAACCTACAATGCAAAAACTTAAAACATAAAGAAAAAAGAAAACAGACAGACAACACCAAACAAAATAAAAGGTTAAAAACAATGACAACTAATCAATGACACCGGGTGCTAACTAGTTTTTTTTTTTTTCATGGCAGTAGATAGCATTTTTTACTCAGTATATAAAACCGCCCATTATAATTCACAGGATTTGGTTGGCATCGAAGGGACACAGAAATAAAAAGCAAACTAACAAGAAGGCTTCATCTAACTCAAGCAGCAGTCATGCTAAGAGACTTCCGTCTGTGACCTTCGAGGTTAACGCAATAAAGGCAGTGAGAATTAAAAGTCAGTTGACCCAAGGCTAAAAACAAATTAAACATCCTTTGAAATTGGTAGTAGCATTAACTACAGGGAGTTTCAACAAACGAGAACCATGTATTTCTGCTTGGGTAAATAAACTATACATCGCAGGAAGCTCAAACTTCGTGAGAATGACGCTAATAGTTGGGATAGTACGCTAAAGTTTGAGAAAATGACGTCACCTGGATCAAAAGAAGAACAAAACTTCTCTATGGGCCGATGTACACCTAAGCCTAAACATCGTGAAATTAAGAGATGACACTGTGTGCACCTGTAGTATCTATTTCAGTGAAAAAAAACAAAAAAACTTGTCAGCAAGAAACAGCAAGAAAGAAAACAATATCCCCTTTCTTGCTGAGAAGTTTTTGCACTGAAATAGATGCTTCATGTGCCCACAGCGTCCTTTCTTGTTTTGACAATATTAGGCTTAGGTGGTTGTTGGCTCAAAGAAATTTTGTTTTTCTCAATTATTTTTTGTACAAGGTAACGTCGTGTTCTCAAACTTTCGCGTTCTATCCAAACCACTAGGGTCACATTCTTACGGAGTTTGAGCTTCCTGTGATGCAGAGTTTATTTACCCGAGCCAAAAAACACAATTTCTTTTTCTCGGGAACTCCCTTTACTTTGCACACATCTGCGAAGCATAATTTCCATTACAAAATGTGACCCTGCAGTGAATATCCCGTAAATTCATCATTGTCATACAGTCGGCAGCGATTCTACTTCACAGGCAGCTTGCAAATTTAGCTGACCTTCTGTCTTCCATGCAGTAATGAATCGGCCATTCCTCATTTTCAACAGGTGGCACATTGGGAAGCCGAGCATAGTTGTACAGGGGCAAACACTGTCGCTGAAACAAACACCTTCTCTAAATGTATCTCCTCCAGTGAGGCAATTTCGTTCTCGGGACTCGTTAATCCTGGCATCCTTGAAAACAACACGAGTCAAAGTTATGCACAAAAGAGAGGGTACCCAGGAGGCAATAATTAAAAACACCTAAATCTGAAAAGCTGTACACCAGTGATTCAAATATCTCATAACAGACAGGCTGCACGACAAGTGTCTCCTCACCCCCTAAAAAAAAAGTCTAAAGTTTGTACACATAACATATACAAATTGTCATAACGCATGCTAAATGAAAGACAGACGTTTGCTTGCAACAAGCTTCCTGCTGTCTGGAATGAGAAGTGGTTTGTAGGGAACTCATTACTGCTCTCTGTCGCACCTATCACAAAGCTGGACACAACAACGAAGGCTTCAGCAAACGCAACTACATTAGCGCCAAAAAAAAAAAAAATGGTTGCAGTTGTACCACAACAAGGAGCAGCAATAAAATATATATGGACAATGTGTTAGAAAACACTATACTTTCATAACAACCAAATACTTCCTAAATATCTGCAAATATTAATTCAAATACAAAAAAAAAAAGACAGGTAGATTCCGTTTTGTGGCAGCGTCAAAAATAAATAGGGGGAACTGTTAATCGACTAATATGCTACTACACCCGTTTGTGTCCTGAGGGAGAAACCGAAAGAATAAATATGTTAAAGGACTCGTCATAACTACTACTATGAACAATGCCTGGCAAAAACACAACACCTCGCCTCGGAGCGATCGATCTTTCAAAGTCGGCAGCGTGGGACGCAAATGCAAAGGAACATCGGACGCACCGCCTCGTCACAATTCTATTCTCGCAAGTTTCCGCGAGGCAAAAAAAACAAAACAAACACAAAAACAATAAGGACACCAGGGCGATTCCTCCCATGCACTCCCTTTCGTGCACAGACCGACCTCCGTTTCATTTGGCTCCTTCTGTCCGTGGTACTTGGGAGCGACCGTGCCCGACGCGCAGGTGTGACAATCTGCGTGCCCGAAGCGGCCGCCTCGCGTCGCGCCGTTTCCGGGGCGCGGCGAGGAAGGCTTGCGGCTCGGAGACTACGCTACTTGCTTGCGAGATGCCAGTTTCTTGGTGCAAGAAAAACCGGTGATTGCCACGGTGTTTGTCCCGCAATTGCATATAAGCAACACAAGTCGTAACTTCTTCGTGCTCATAATAACACGCGAGACATCCTTAAAAAAAAAAAAAAAAAACGGTCAGAAAACGCAGAAGCGTTGTGGAAAAAAGGGGCTGGAATAAATATACGGAAACCGTTGTCGCGGGACGAAATGGGGAAAGGCAGCAGAAGCCGCCATCCATGCCTCCGGGATTGTCGTCTTGGTCGGTATGGATGGGAACGGCGCACAGCTAGCAGTCCGGCACGTACAAAGTTTGGCTGGCACACACGTGGCAGAGAGGCAGCTCTGGGGGACGGGCAGCCTCGTTGGGGCAGCGCGGCTCGCGACGCTCGGCTCGGCTCGGCTTGGCTCGACTTCCGGACACCAAGACGACGACGACGACGTTCTGGGTGTCCGGTGGTACTATTAGTCTCCTTTGTTTCGGCCTTCACTCGATGCCGAAGGTGCTGGACTCTTCGACGGCCAGCAGCAGCTTCTCGTAGAGCATGTCGAAGGACGTGTACGGAGGAAGGTCCAGACGGTTGAAGCAGGTGTGAGCTCTGCATGGACAAGGTTGAAGGAAGAGAGGAGTTGCATACATTCAGGAAGCCATCAATTAAAGGGACAACGCAACAGTTTTTGTAGTTTTAGTAAATACCCCTTATAATTATTCCTTCACATTTGGTACCGTGTTTTCAGATAAAAATTTTACTCAATTCGGATTTATCCCATAGTCTCCAAATTTCGATGTGCCAATGCACCCCCCCCCCCCCCCATAAGAAAAGAAAAAAGAAAAAGAAGAGGATGTTTTTTTTACAATTCAGTTAGATCAGCGCACAGGGTCAATAGTCCTGGTAAAATGCCTATCACAGTTCTCTTTCAAATCTCGGACCATTGTCAAGAGGAGTCCTAGCGCTTATCTCGTCAAGGTTCATTCAGGACAACAGGTCACTGTACTTTCGGATCATGACAAAAGCCACTGTTTTGGTTTCCAGTTTGGACCATACTATTTGTGCTTTAGAGGAAGGAAAGGTTGTGTTTTCGTAAGAGTGAAAGGTATGGAGCTTAGAAATTGCATAAAATGGGGAAGAGTTAGGGGCAGTTGAAACTTCTCTATTACATCCTTTAACACTCCACTTCGCACGGCCGTGGGATAGGTTGATGGAATAGAATGGGATGAATACGAGCTTCCCAGCGACTACCTCTCGGAGTTTATTAATTTTAAGGTATCGACGTTTATCGAAGCAACACCCGAGTGCAACTTTTGTTGTGGGACAAATTAGTATTGCCAATGGCATCAATGCTAAATCCAGCTGAAGAAATGTTAATCGATACAAGCACGTTTTATTTGTTTTCTCTAGCATACAATTACACCCGTATATTATTTATTTATTTATTTTTAATAGAAAACACGGCGAAATTAAACACAGAATTTCGGAGAATCGGGAATCAAACAAACGTAAACTCCAAAAAACTGAATTTTCTGCAAAAAATAAACTACAAAAACACTCCCCGAATTTGACGAAAAATAAACTCCGAAAACACGGAATCCTACCTATAAAACACAAATTACTTTCTTTGTTCACGCATTGGCAATCGCGGAAAAAAAAATTGGCAAAAAACAAGCAGTGGTCACTTCCTCAACCCCCAGTCAGAACAAACAACCACTTGAGACCTGCAGCCAATTACATGCTGCCAAGGTTTATTGTAGCCACGCGCCGGGGTTGTCAAAGCACGGGTAAGTGCCGAGTTCTGCACATTGCTAACGATAGGCCCTTCCCGTCGTCGTGGCGATTGGGCACGAGCCACTGCCCGAACGCAAGTTGAGGCATCGATCGTTGCGCGCCCAAATCGAAAGTTTGCGCGGTGCTTGTGTCGACCGCACGAACCAAACGAAAAAGAGTGGCACGGACGAGGGTTGCTCGTCGTCGTGGCGCACGGCTCGAGGCAATCCGCAAAATGTTCCTTCATTTCTGTGCCAAAGCTCACCTGGGCAGGCTGGTGGGCTTCCCCACTTCTCGATGCAGAACTTGCGTGGCCCATTGCTGCCGCGCAGCGCGGCGAAGCCCTCGTATGGGATGCTCGAAGTGCCCGTGACAAACTGGAGCAGCCGCAGGCGACGCTCGTTGTCAAATTTCTCAATGGCCAGCCAGAACCACTGGATAACGGGGTGGCCGTCGTGGTAGCCTGCAAGGAATGTCCGCAGACGCGCATCACAAGACGAGGAGGGCGCAGACCGAAAGAGCGCAAGAATAGCCCTCACAAGAAAACTAAAAAAAAGAAAAAAGATTTAGAGGTGAATTTTATAGTATTTTTATCCTGTGAATCTGAATGTGAAGCTTGTTTTTCCTGAAGATGTAACTAAACGCGAGAAAACATGAAAAACCTCCGGACCTGTCATTACGTCTTACCAGGATCTTTCGGCCACCAAGTGCATGTCGCTCGTGTGGGCGGCCCGTGCAATTGCAAGCTTGACAGGTATACTCTCCCGCACTGACACCAGCCGTAACATATTTTGCCAACCTTTTTTTTTTTTTTTTTTTTTTTTAATAGCGAGACTGCACATGCGTAGCTTTGATAAGTGCTGAAGATAAGCGAGAGCAGAAGTTCCAAAAACTCACGATATGATGTCGCGCTCCAGGATGGAGGGGTTTCACCGGTACTTTGAAAATGATTTTCCGCAGCCTTTGTGCACTAAATTGAAAAATAATCTCGATATTCGTGATCCTGGAAGTCAGACGAAGACGATTCAAGTGTGTTTCCTCAAATACAGAACTGCTTCAGTTACCGTTTAAACACTTCCAATCTGCATAGATTTTTTTAATGTTTGACGGACAATTTTTGCACACGGGCTAGAAATAATGCTCACAATGTTATTAGTGACCCTCTTTCGTAGACAAAGCATAAATTTGATCTTGTAAACACTTCAAAGACCCTTTGGTTTGGTTTTACACTGACGCGCGGGTTCGACGTAACGTTGCTGCGGTGGCATTGCCGTCAGCGTGACGCCTGTGCAGACGCTTCCCTCCACGCGAACCTGGTTTCCGCGCATGCGCAGTGCCCGCACCTGGTGTGCGCAAACGCAGACTTGTCTGTAAATGGTGCGTTGGTTTATACGCAGATCGGAAGAGTTTCAGGACCATCCGGTACATGGTGTCAGTGTGATCACTCTTCGTCAGCGGTTACAAGCACCAACAATGCACTCGGCCACACTTAAACACAAATGTGTGAGCAAGCGTTTAGTCTTTTACAAAAGCTGGGTATGGAGACCCCCAATGCACAGTCCCTCACCTGATCGGTACTCCGTGTTTTTCCTCCAGTCCGCCGTGTCTATCTCTGCCGTCCCCGCGATCACCAGCTCCAGCTCTCGGGCGTCGAAGACAGATACCAGACGAGAGTCGACGACCTACAAGACATAAAACACGAAGAACACTTTCCTTTTGACACTTGTTTCAATACATAACAAGAACCTTTACAATCAAGTACTCGGTCGACAACTGTCGCGATTCGAAAATGCGACGTCCCAAGCTTAAGATGACGACTAAGAAAGCTCAGACTGTCTTAGAATACATGGAGGACAACCACCAGGTGGGGCTATTGGATGATTACAACGACAAAAGTCAATTTGAAGCAACTTTGAAGCTTTGAAACAGATAACGATCGACCCTACTCACTCGGTGCATGTAATTTGGTCTTTTTAACTTTGATTTAGTTACACATAGATGCGTGAATCCAAGCCAGCACCAATAAAGAAAAAAAAAACCTTAATTGCTCGGTTTGATTGACCGTCGAGGGCTTTTGGCACCCTAAGAAGGCCTTTGGGGACCCCAAAGGATGCGCAGATCCTCCTTCGAGAACCACCGCTCCGAAGTGTAGCTTATTCGGCGGCCCTAGGCGAGACAAAGTAGACGCAACAACCGAGAGTGAGGATGGCCCACCTCGTAGAAGCCCCTGACGAGGCACTCCGTCTGGTCGGCGACGCCCCGCTCCAGGCGCCACTTGAGCATGCGCTCGATGTACTCCTTCTTGTTGCGCTCCGACACGGGCAGGGAGCGCCCGCCCGGCTTGAGCTCCCGCTCCAGCACGTGGCCGGCCACCTCTTCCACCACCGAGAAGCTCAGCTCCAGGCCCATGTCGCTGATGTCGTTCTCCTTCAGCCAGACCAGCGACTGGTGGAACTCCGCGTCCAGGTACTCCAGGTCGCTCAGCGAGCAAGGCCTGCGAGGGAGGGGGACAGACAATGCCGTCCCAACCACTCAGAATCACGTCCGCGCTCATGAGTCAGAGCCCAACGGCGGCGGTGACGTTCGCGTTCGCTCATACTTTTTTTCCCAGAACTTCTACAATCGATCACCGGGACCGGGACGTTTGAAGGCACAATGCGCCGGTTTGCGCGACGTCGTCTGTCGCCGCTTCAGGATTGCTTCTGAAGTGCAAGCGGCATTCGCCGTTAGTCGTCCCAAGTTGAAACGTGGCGGCGCGGGCGTGCAGACGGCCCCGAAACACTTCCGGTTCTGAACAGGACGGTGGGTTTTGAGGTATTTGCGAGACCAAACCTACACCCTACGCCTCGGGAAACGATCGCTTGTAATGCCATCGACGAAATTCACTCTCACGGTAAAAGGACAACGCGTAAAAAACATAGAAATATACGCGGACTGGAAGAGCGCCAGGGCAAAATGATAGCTGGCACCGTCGAGTTTGTTGCCAAGTGGAAAAAGGGCGAATGGGACGTTGAATGCGGTAGTCGAAGACGTGTTCTGGGCACCGTCTTTCGAGTACATCGCAACCGCTTATCATCGCTCGCGATGACACGCTCGTGCCATCTATTGGGTAACCCTAAAACAGTTCCAACATGCGTATATTTAAAAACAAATTCTAAGCCTCATTTTTTCGTTGTGGATTTAAAAATATTTCGGACAATGTTATAAGTGACCATCTCTCGTAGTGCGTAGATTTGATCTCACAACACTCCTAAAATCTTCATCTACTTATACTCGAATTGGAAGTGCTTGAGGTTGACCGGACCAATGATGCCACCGTGTTCTCTCCTCGGAAGCTGTCACAAGCACTCTCAGTCACACTCAAACGCAAATATGTGAACCGGCCTTTTCGCCTCACTGCCGTCACAAATGCGACGGCCGTCATGCCGCAGTCGTGCCTTCTTCCCGACGCGACTTGGCCCGTCCACTCACAGCCTGAGCAGGGCCTTGTAGAAGGGCCGGGTGAAGAAGGCGTCAAGCAGGTGCTGGTGCACCAGGGCCAAGCCCAGCACCCGCCCGCTGAACCGGAACCACTCGTGCTGGTTGTCCACAAAGGCTGCCATGGGGCTCACTTGCACCGTGTACGTGTCGTTGGCCGAGTACTCAAACAGGCCGTAGTACGGGTTGAACAGCTCCCGCGAGAGCAGGAAGAAGAACTCCCGGGAGGGGCCCCATAGTCCAGCCTGGGAGGGTGCAGCGATGGGAAGGAACCGATCAATCAATATTTTATTTCACGTCGGACATCGCCAGACACTGATGCAGACTGCAGAGGCCTCGTCAAAAACTTGACGAGGCCTCTGCAGCGTCGTCAAATCAAACACTTCATCTACTTACGACACTGCGGCCACCCCTCGTCTGGCCGAGGTCTACTTCGGTTTTGTTTGCGTATAATTAGGGTTCCATGTTTTCAGTAGTTTCTGACGAACCGCCGATAAGTGACTGCCGGGCCCGTTTCATCATGAGGAAACAGTAAAACTCGGAGTTGGAGCCGTCCTTGAATAAGAGAAACCAAAGTTTCATGGAAGGAAATCTTTAAATACAGTTTTATTTCGTGTTGACCGGGAACACAACCAACACTGGATTGTCCTCAAAATGCTCCTCTCCTTGGGAACTATGCCCCTTGTCTGGCTTCCTTCTCTTATCGGTACCGGGACGTTTTCCAAGTGTTCGGTTTACGCGCACCTTCAGTGGAGGATGGGGAATCTCATGGCCGTGTCTTGTTTTTTCTTCCAACAAAAGACCCCATCAATGCTTACTTTTGTCTAACCAAAATTAAAAAAAAAAGGAGCAGTCTTGTGTTAAACCACAGCACAGTCACAGCAATGGTGTGATAAGTCACAGCAAAGTCGTCGGGCATCGGCCTTGCGTTCACGCACTGTGGGGTCCGTGAACGCTCGGAACAAAATAGACATCCATATATTTTATTCCCAACGTTTTTGTTTCCTTTCTGTTCCGGAGTGCGTGAAGGCGCATCTCCTGGCACAAACTCTTGGCAATGACAGTGCTACAAACGCATTCTGTTATTGGCTATTTTTATTTGCCAGAGTGTGCATGCGGTGAGCATTGGGTACTACAAAAACTAAGTATAGGGGGGTTGTTAACGCTGTGGCGTAGCTCTGTGGTAAAGCCTCTGCTTCGCACACAGCAGATCCAGGATGGAATCCGGCGGGCGATCGTTTTCAAAGTATTGGCATCAAGAACAGATGCCCCACAATGCCAACTACAACACCAACAATGACAACAACTACAACAACTATAACATCAGCAATGGACGTCATTTCCAGTAGTGGGAAAAACCCACAACAGCTATCCCTGTAAAGAAAAAAAGTTCCCGGGAACGTGGACCCCAAGGAATAATACACTTTATGGACTTTCCCCCAAGAATTTTTCGGACAGACATCTCCCGATTTAATTTGTCTACTTACACGGCTGATGCAGCATTGTCCCCATATGTGAGGACTACTCTCCCTTCTCCAAATGAAGCGAGAGTAAGCCGACCGCTATCGGAGCTCCTAGCTTGTGCTCACAGCTGTCGTTGACCGTTCAAAGTCAAAAGAAAAACCTAGCTCACTTGTGGCACTCCCAGAGTTTTACTCATGTCAAACAGGCACTTCAAATGGCATTTAGCCAAATGCTGCTCAGCTTGGGAATTCAGCTAAAAGGTTGCTGGTTCGTTTTTTGTGCTACTTGTGTCAAGCCCTGTTCTGCTGATTGCTCAACTTCTTTTGATTTGGAAAACCTTTAAAATGCCCATGTTACAAGGTACAAGTTAGCAACTTTCCTCGATGCCTGGAGTTTTCCCAGGCAATTTATTACTGCCCACAAATATACTAACCATTACTACCTTCGAACAAAACCCATAACCCCTGTAAGTTAACGATGGCACGGCTTACCCTTCTTCTCCTGCGAATCCTATGTAAAGCCTCGACTTCTGGAGGTCTTTCTTAGACGCAGCCATTATCTTTGTGAATGCGTCTTCGAGAAGGTGATCCCGACGGATGTTTAGTCTGGAATTAGAGAACAATTCAAAATTAGGAATGCAGGCAAGCCACTGTCACTGCTCAAACAAACATATAAGCGGTAATTCCATAAAAGCAATAGAGCCGGAAAAAGAGTGCCAGCAGCATTGAAGGTGGACGGGAACACTGGGGATCACTCTGACTGTATATTTAATCGAACAAACCTCGGTTATGAACATCTCGCGGCAGCTTTCCCGAGTAAGAAAATAATTACTTAAGTGGAATTTGCCGATAATTTCATCCGGGCATCAGTTCTCCTCGAACTGCTCCAAGCATCGCAAGAACACTGTCACCGCCGCTGCACTCCACTTTGTTTGGAATCAGCTGTAGGATGTTTTGCGTCTCCGCAGTCGTCGGCGTTTTCCGAGGTGCCTCTCCGACGTCGCTTCGTGTTTACCCTGGCCGCATGCAAGGTCTATGATCGCAGCATCCGTGGCAGGAGCAACAACGGGAACGTTCGAATCGACAAGTGCGAACAAACCAAAGTTATCCTCGGCGGCTTTGCCACCATGTTTTCACATACTCCTGTAGAGATCGTTGCAGCTATGGAAATCATGCACCGGCTCGGCAAGCATGCTCGCGAGAGAAAATCCGACGTGCACAAAGCAGTTGGCGATCTTTCATCTTCGGGTCGCGGGCGCGCTTTCTCCTGCATGAGAAAGTTCTCGAACCCGTCCAATATGCCTTGCTTGTTCTGCAAAATGGTGGACAGGGTCAAACAGCCGATGCCGGAATGTCGAATTCTTTGGCGATTTCGGACTTGGGCCGGCCACTTTTCTCAACCTCGCAGATCTAAGCGACTTTCGGTAAACACTCCCAATCTCCCATACGACGCACGTGTGCGTGTAGTACGCTGCAGGCGCACCCAGTCAGGCAGCGCGCGTCAGGGGCTCCCGAAGGGATGATCTCCGGACTCCATTGCTCCCTTGACCCGATTCCGACAGGAGTCGGGCAGCGTCGGCCGCGGGTGCCGTGAGTAGCGTCGGAACACTGACGCTGCTCCCTGCCCGCGTCCGCGTCGGCGCATTGGCATCGGAAGCAGCACTCTGCCAGCTCTGTGCGCTCTGTCCTTCGTCACCCGTTTACTCCGTCTTCCCAGTTTGCCGTTTGCCTCAGTGGAGAAGGGGAGGGAATGCAAGAGTCTCTGTGCGCCTCCGTGTAGGCTTGCGTGCTTTCGGCACCTCGGCCTTCGTAATAAGCGTGGTCGGCCACCGATACACTTCGAATAATCCGGTTAAAAATGCATGCATTTCGCTCGGGACCACGTTGAACTTCGATAAAAGCGATAATTCGAAAAAAGCGATTTCGTAATAACGAGGATTACTGTACTGCTTTCCTACATGCATCCTGACGACGACGAGCTGGGTGCAACACTCCTGGGGCATTTCATTCCTTTGCTCACATGATCCACCGAAACAGCTCGTGTTGCCGCTAGTTAACATGCAGCATCACATTTCGAATCCAAAGGGGAAGGGCATGCCACCAAAAATGGAGTATGCTTATTGCCTATTTATCTATTCATGTTCCCTTGGACACACTCTTTGAAGGCATTTAAGGAAACCATTACAATAGTTATGAATCCCAATAAATAAGCTAGAATCAAAGGTCCCAGCCGACTAAGTAACGGCTTGAGTTGAGCTAGTTGGCGCATGACACTAGGATAGAGCCAGCTTGAACTTAGAAAGCGAAAACATGAAAAAAAAACAGATTCAAGAAGAGATATAGAAAAAAGAGAGATACCGTTGCATAAAACAAAAAAAAGAGACACCAGCGGTATCGCAGTCTCTTTTCTGTCAATACATCAGCAAGGCAATGGCAGACGATGCTGCTTCAGACATCTGCGTGGGCCACATGTCTCCTGGAGCTCACGGCATTGGCCCGGAGCAGCCGGCAATAAAGCATTCGCAGCAACTGTAAGTTTGAGCTTACTTTAACTTGCTGGGGCCCTGACCATAGCCCTTGGACTCCAGCTTGCGGTAGAAGTTCCGCAGCTTGGCCTCAAAGTCCCGTCGGTAAGGGGCAGGCGCTCGAACGTTGGCCCTTTGAAGTCCTGCAGGGTGTGAGAAGAGAGATTTTGATGAGGGCCGCTGCCACTTGCATTCAAGCAACCGAGCAAAACAACTTGGACTATAGATAAATGATCAAGCTGGACACAATCAAGCTAAGAGCAAAACCAGGCCTGCACAGACTAGACAGTAAAAATCCATCATTTTTAGAAATTGTCGGTCCAAGGGGTTCTGGCATGAAAATGCGTGAGCACGTGCTCAGGCGTAGACCGGGCACTTCATCGACCAAAGAAGCTAATAGATCCTGCTGGCTCCATGAGCAGCAATGACCTAGGTTAGGCTTCCTCAATGTCCCTTCTGTGCCTACTGTGACTTATCTTTTACTCCTAGGTTCAGTACAAAGATGCCTCCACCCTCTCTTTCTAAAGAAACACATTGTTTCATTCTGGAAATCCTCGAACCCAGTTTTTCACCAGGTGGTGCTCGTTATTTTGAAAATGGTGGACTGAGTACCGTATCTACACAAATGTAGGTCGACCCATTTTTCAATTTTTGAAAATCTGAAGGGGGGGGGTTGACTTATATAATCGAACCAAAGCATTCCACCACCGACAAAAACGAAACAATCGCAATATCAAGAACACCTCGGCTTGTTACGAGTTCAGCCGGCTGTGCCTGTAGCATTGCGCTATTCTGTGCGCTCATTTTACAATTTTTTACTTTGTTATTTGCATAATAGTATTATTGATAGCGATTAGCAAATTAACCCGATGTATGGCGGTGAACAGCGCACGGCGAGCTTGACTTCCGGGGGTGGCGGCACATCTTGTAAGAGCCACTCCAGAGGCCGCTGGAACAGCTTCACAGCTCACTCCCTGCAGCTTCTTTCGCAATTTTTCGCACGATTCACGGTCGCACGTCGTTTGATAGAGTGTCGAGATCATGCTGGAGCACTAACTACCGTAAAATACCAAGCAAGCGCCCACTCAAAATTTAAAAATAATCGCGAGAAAATGGGGGATGGGCGCTTGTCCAGTCATCAATTTTACATATAAATGTACTCGCGCATTATTTCTCAGATCTTAGAAATTTGGGAATGGGCACTTAATGTGGAATGGGCGGATGCGCGGTATTCTACGGTACGTTTTTTGTATTGACAAGCGTGATCTGGGCAGTTTAGGTTTTCGGTGCTCGTTTATGGCCATTCTTTGCCCAGGAGCAACCAACAACTGCGCTGTTGGATGCAAGTTACACCCGTTGGAGCGGGCGATGCTCCAGTGGAGTCTGCAATGGCACTGGGATCTTAAACTGTGATGGCACACAAAGAGGCTTTCGCGGGCCAAAGTCTGGATAGGTGGGGATGCCTTCCGGATTTGGAGGCCAGGCTTGCAACGTATGCAGCAACAGTGCGCAATCAGTCCCTACCCGTGACGTCCAACGCGGTCGCCGAGCAAACGCGGAAGATGCAGTTGATGCTGTCATGTGCGAAGTGCAAGATTTCGTTAGAAGACGCCGACGACGTAGCTAAAGAACGCAGCAGTGATGACGACGGGACTAACATCACCAGTGCGGAGAAGTCGTAGTCTAGTCGCGGACGGAGTGAGAATGACAGGGAGCAGCTTCAGTTGTCCTGCCTCCAGCGTGAGCTTCCTAGTTTCGATAACGCCTGGGCATCTCATGCACCTCGCGCGTGCATGCACAGCCAAAGCACGCCAGAAGGCATCGATCGCGTGTTGGTGGCTGGGCTTTCAGAACAGATACTCTGCCGTTCTCACGTGTTCGCAATAAAATGCGCACCTAAAGATTTTTTTTCTTTCTTGTGATGTGCAATGTGAGGGGGGTCGACTTACAGTAGAGTCGACTTACAATCATGTAAATACGGTACTGTTAGGCCCCAAGTGACAGAACATAAAAGCTGACGGAAGATATTTTCCCCATTCCCCACAGCAATGGCAACAGCATCAAAATCAAAAGAAGTAGTATACTTACCTGCTGCTCTATGTTTCAGTCAGATGACGACTACAAGAACCTTTATATGAGGTGCGTATGCGGGACACTCAGTTGTGCTACCTTGCTGCTGCTATGTGGTCGGTGGATGGACACACGGCCAGCCACCTTCCGATAATGCGCCAGTTTAAAATTTGCTCGATAGGCACAAGCCCAGCTAGAAAGCGCTTGCCTCTTATCAAAAAGTCAGTTTAATAGCTGAGCCAGTGATCATGCTTAAAGTAGCGACAGTCATCCGTATTCCTTATCATTTCGCAAATGTTCAACCGTCGCTTTACCGCAGGTAACCCAGATTATACAAATTCGCTCAAACCTTGTTTACGGGTCTGCTTGTTAGCAGTGGTGAAACTTAAATCAGTGAGCAAAGGCTACAATGGTATCACAGAGATATTGTACAAGCGTGCATTGCAAATTGTACAATTTATACTAACTGAGATCATACAGAAACTGCACCTGCTTCTGATGCCAACATCTGCTGACACGCCTCCCAGCTCTAAGTGCGCACGTGTAAGAAGCTACAAGGTCATAACGTTATACTAGAAAGGGCCCAAACATTCAGGGATATCTAATGAGCGTTTCTAGCTGGTTTTAGTATGGCTTCTAACATACCGCGCACTGCCGTCTGGTGCTGCTTAGTCAAAGCAGTTCTTTACCAGCGATCCAGCAAGCACTTTCAAGCTGCGCAAGCACCTAAGAGCAAGCCAACTTTAGACTGGGGCAGTTATCTAAAAAACAACATTTACATTGCAACCAGATTCATCTGTAGGGCCGTTTCCTTCCACTAGCACCTTGTTGATGCATGGCCAGATATTGAGGGGACAGGACAAGGGAGGGAAGTTGGGTCACTTTACCTCCTGAAACAAATCTTGCGCCGCTATTGCTTTGAACGTTCTTCTTGCTCGTCTCCTGCATCTCCCCGCCAATAAGCAGCTCGTCCAAGATGAAGTAAGCCTTCTCAAAGTTAAAGATGATGTCCAGCTCACATACCTGGAAACAAGGTAAAGAAGAAAAGCATAAACAAAAGGTTAGGGGGCGAAAACGAGCTGGCGATGGTTGAACATTGTGGATTAAAAACCCCGTCACGCAGGGTTTTGGTCATTGATTATTCAAAGAGAGTATATTCAGTTTTTCTCTGAGTGGCAGTTGACAATCTGCAGTTTGCAAGAATATTTCAGCCGGCTCTTGAAGGTCCTCGTGTCCGAGCGCTCATTGGTAGGATAGACTGGAAGTCAGGACACCGTGCCACTTGAAGCCAGGTGATGCAGTCTAGATATCCTTAAACTGGCAGGCCGCACGCCACGTGGAAGCAGGCACAAGATATGAGCCAGGAGTTTTCCGTGAATAACTTCCTTAATGAGATAAATCAGAACTTCATTGCAGGGTGCTGCTAAACTCTTTTTTTTTTTTTTTCGTGAGTATCTTGTTTGCAGTGGATGTCTTGCCCCTTCTGTATCACAAGCTTGAGAAGGTGTCAGGTCTCCAAACCTGTAAGTGGGTGCACTGCGTGTCTGACAGAACAACATGTTTCATATATTTATTTATTCATACTGTTGGCCTATTGGCCAGTTGGAAGAGTTAGTGGTCATTAGTAAAATAACCACATTTTTAAAGCACACTTCCACAAATGATATGACATGAATGATTCAGACAGAGATGCATTTAAATGAATATAAATATCAGTGAAGGAACACAAAAAAGCAGACGAAAGGGAAAATAGATTACATATAGTGCAGACTCAGTCCCTTAGGCAACCTGGATGTGATAAATCTAGCAGCTCTCGTTTGTACCTTTTCTAACGTTTGCAATCTGTTTTTATCTGTATGGGTCCCACACGGTGCTCGCATATCCCAAGACAGGGCATACAAATGTTAAGTAGGCTGTTAAATTTGCTTCCTCTGTTGCTAATTTGAGGTTACGTCTTAAGAACAACAATTTTCTTTTTGCAATGCTTGTCAAATTATCGATATGGGATTTCCAACTCGTACCTCAGGACGGAGTTACACCGAAGTATTTAAAATTACTGGTGAATGCTAGTGGACTACTGTCAAGTTCATAATCAAAACAAACATGTTCTTAATCTTATTTGTGATTCCTAAGAATAGCTTTTTTTTTTTTTTTTGGGGGGGGGGGGGGTTACTTTGCATTTTGACCACTTACCACTCATTTAAAGTTTCCAACGCCATGTTCCAAGTGATCGGATCTTCAGGACACACAATTCTCGAATAAATTAAGCAGTCGTCTGCGAATAAGCGAGTGGTAACTTTAGAGCTAATGTTATCTACAATACCATTAATATAACTTAAAAATAATACCAGTTTCAGCACGGACCCTAGTGAACCAAACCCCTCCCCCCCCCCCATGACTCTTAATGTATTAGACCTAGCACAGTTGACTTCTACAAATTGGGTTTGTTCAATGAGGTAGGTTCTGATCCATTACAATGCTTGTAAATTTATACTGGCGTCTACTAGCTTTTTAATGAGTTGTGCACGTGGAACCCAACTGAAGCCTTTGGAAAGATCCAGGCAGATTACATCCGTCTGTCCCCTCCCATTCAGCGAAGTGGCCAAACCGTGTAAAGTTTCTGTCGGTTGTGTGACTGTCGATAGCCTCCACTGGAATCCGTGCTGGTTTGGGTTAAGAGCGTTGTAAACTCTCAAGGTAATCAAAGAGGTAACCAAATAATGCATCCTCCAGTGTTTTGCAACAGATGCAGGGTGAGGGAAATTGGATAGTAGTTTTCAATGCTGTGTTTGCTGCCAGTTTTATGTACAGGGGTAATCTTTTATACCATGAAGACAAGCATTTTCTTGTCGATTCTGCTATAAAAATCAGAAGGAAAGCAAAAACTGCCGTACAAAAGATTTTCCTTTGAGACATATTGAACTCTGACATTTCCTGAATTGAGCGACATAGCAACGAATGTGTGCTTGGTTCTTAGCTGTACTAAAAAATTCCAGCGCATTGGCTGGATGGTGATATTTTAAATCTTGTAATCACACTAGGTATATACCTAAAGTAGTTGTATGAATAAATCAAAGCTAAAGATGGCACTGGCAAAACAGCTATTTTACAAGAAGCAAATAGCACATATCCCTTCTTTAGGATATCTTTGGGTGTTGCTGCAAGACTCTGCTGCTCTACAATGTAAAACACCATTGCCATTTTGTTTTGTTTTTCTTCCTTATATTAACCTCCCCCCTCTCCCTGCCCTATGTTGGCTCTTGACATTTTAGGGGTGGGCTATCTGGTCTCCACACTCAAATAAGTTTGAGACCCCTGCCCTATACAGTGTTTTCCTCAAAGGCTAGTACGCACCGCCCAGTGGTAATCGTAAGGGCATCAGTTCTTTTCAAAAATGGCATTGGATATTCGATAAAGTGAACTGGCAAGAGTGGTTATTTTCGGAAATGGCGCAAAATTCAGAAGTCCCTCTGACTTCTGAATTTGCGCTGCCACTACTGCCTTGCAGGAGAGAGCATGAATTCAGCTCCGTCGCCTCCGCAAGCAGTCCTCTCATGGAGGAGTGTCATCTCCCAAAAGTTTTGGCCTTCTCGCTTGCGCTGACCGAGGAAGGGAAGTAGCGAGAGTTCTAAATACAGCGGGAAAACCGCGCGCGTGCAACAGTACAAACGGAGCAATGAGTAGTCTGCTTGCGCTTCCGAGTGAGAGTATCCCTCCTAGTATTTCGTCAGAGTTGACAAAACTTAATTTTGTGATACAAATTTAGCAAGACCCAATTTGGGAAATGTACTTCGAAGTTGGAGTTGCACTTTCCTCGGAAAGTACCAGAAAAGATACTTTAAGTAAAGTACAAGTACATACTCAGAGAATGTACTTCAAGTAAAGTATCAAGTTTTCCAAGCCTACTTCAAGTAGTACTTTAAGTACAATGTACTTAAAGTTACCTTCTAACTACTACCCGATAATAGGATGCAAACACAAAGCGCCGTCGAAGTACTTCGGTATCGTCATCAGAGTTATCTGCCAAACCTCTTTAGTACCAAACTTCTTTAGTCTTGCAATGAAGGATTAATGAGCTTGAAAATGTAAGTCACCAAGGTTCCAATCGGATCAATCTGCCCGAACTAGTGTCCCACAACTTAGTCACGCAATGAAGAAAAAACATGCAACAGCACATACGCTCCTGAAATACTTGTCAAGCAGCTCCACGTATCTGATGAATTACTTCAAGAGTCAGAAGCTCATTGTCCACCTGCTCCACAGCACAACAGAAATACAAACTGGCATATCTGAAAAAAGAAACAAAGCAGAACCCAGCCTTTAAGTTCACTGAAAGAAACAAACATGAAAGATGTTGCACATATCACTGGCAAGTTTAAAACAACAAGGCTAGAGCGTCTGTCTTGGTTACAGGTTACCACAAGCTCAAGCAAAAAAAAGTGAAACCCGTTTACAACTCCCTGTAACGCCGGGTGGGATCGCAGCTCTTGGGGAGGGAAGGGTACTCGGGGAGGGTATATCCCTCCTCCTCACTCCCCTCATTCTTCAATCTCCTCCAGGAGGGGTCACAGACCTCGGGGGGAGGGGGTCACAAGACCTGGAGGGTCACATGACCTCAGGGCGGGGGGGGGATCTGTGTGACCTGGGGGGTTACATGACCTGGGGGGTCACACGGCCTCAGGGGGTCACATAATCTCGGGGAAGGGGGGTGTGGGGGGGGGGGGGGGGGGGGGGGGGCTCGCGCAGTGCATTATGGGACATTTCCCCGCAATGCACCGCTGTGTGTACCCGATGGCGGCGCCGCTCAAGCCGGAAACGGGCGCCTAAAGCTGCGCTCTAAAACTCTCAGCCCTCTCCCAATGATGAACATGGGATTTGAAAGTTTTCAATGCTGCTAAACATTATTCTGAAGGCTCAACCCCACGAGCATTGGCAAAAGAAGCATGTAAGAATATAGGAATGGAGCTACAACAGTCATGTACTACATACGGAGCATTTAGCAAAAGCATGCCTTCTAACTTAAAGGCCGAGCACACAAAACTCAGGTTTCTGGAGATTTCACATGCCAAACCAGCAGGGAGCATCTGGCATGACCAGTGAAGAATTACCGTCGGAAATCCCGTAGGCGCCCTTCCCAGAGAGATCGCCCATCCCGATTTTGGCTAAATATCTGCAGCTTAAAAATTCAAAACATCGCCCACCCCGATTTTTGTTGGACATCAAGCAATGTCCTACGGGATGGCTTCACCTGATGTGTCCGAGAAGGAGTTCTTAGCGGGTTCCCGCGTTTTTGTCTGCGATCTGCGCGCGATATCGCCTCGCGTAACACGCCTTGTTGTTCCAGCGCGTACGTTGCACCGTGAAATGTGGATCTGCTGCGTCCACGATCTGTGGCCATCCGTTCCCGCGTGAAATGCAAGTTTTCGGCCAGGTTTCACCCGCAGTCCTTCGCATCGTGAAGCGCGAATCTGCTCGTCGTCGGCCACTTGCGGTATCCTTTTCCCGTGACACAGGAGTTTGCTGCAAATTTGCCGTGTCCGCGATCTGCGGTATCAGTTCCAGCGTCATGTGGTTTGTAGCGGGTGCCCCAGCACTTATCATTAATTTTTGATAAATTTTTGCTGTGCCATCCCCAAAGACAGCCCACCCCATATTTTTCACCATTTATCTCTTCATTTTGGTGGGCGTCCTTACGGGGGATTTTACGGTAGGGTGTTACACCACCAGGAGATATCTTAACATACAACCAAAACATCAATTACAGGTCGCTGCAATTGGTGGAATCGAACTATAAAGGACAGTTTGTCTTGCAAGCTTTACATACAGGTTGCTGCATACCCAACACAAGGCTCGGGGACTAGCCCTAAATGAATAACATCTGCCTTGGTAGGGCCCGGCAAACAGACAGGACATAAGAGCTCACCATAAGTGCGAGCAAAGGAGATGCCACAAGAGCGAGCGCTACACATCGAGTGGGCCTGTTACTGTTATGCACACTCCCTCATTAGTGAAAGCATCATCTGAGGCAATGTGCTCGTGCTTCTAGCATACCTTCGCTCGTACTTCTAGGGAGTAAAATATTGCCCCAGCATTCGGACAGAGACTTGCATTTAATCGGTGCTGCTCCGACCCGAGCCGCAGGGTTCCAGCCGTACGCTGCAGCAGAAACAAGCAAGTTATTTATGCTTGTTGTCTCCACGGATGAAGTGAATCACTGGGGCCGTGACTGTTCGGTCTTCTACCCGGTATGCCTCCGTCAAAATGCAGGCACCTTGACCAGCATTTCAAAGCTCCTTTTAATTGGGGATCCGTAAGCGGTTGCTTTGGCCAGAAGCGACCGAGGAAGCCGACAGTAAAGAGAGGAAAGCAGGGTTAACTCTTGAGAGGAGAGAGATGAAGGAGGAAGGGACATAAGAGAGGACGAGAGCAAAGCTAAAAATCCTGAAGTGCGCATCAGCCCTTAGCTGGAGAGCTTCTGGAAAAAAATACTTCTACCTTAATATTCCAAGACTGGTGACCTACCCTAATTTTGGCAAGAGTTGCTATTTATTTTTAAAATGTCAAAAGGTAGCCCGTTTTTAGTAAGGCCCTGGCCAATGGTGAGCTCAGCAGAAATGATGTTACTTGGCCACGGAAAGAGATAAGCGAACATTGCTGTCTGGGAAGGACAGTGCGTATTTGGTTCATCACCCCACCCTGCGATTACAAGTTTCGTAGGTCCACAAAATCTAAAACTAGCATTTTCCAACTTTTTTTTATCGCACCAAAAGTTTTATTTTCACCCGATTTGCTTGCAATTTTAGGTGGGTTAACTATCGGGCTATCACGGTAAACAGTTTTAGCCTGCCTCAATAGGACCTTTTCAGGATTTGAGTGCCATCGGGTGGCTCAAAAAGCAGTTTCACTTTAGACAAACTGATGGCGGTCATGAAAGTTTATTTTATCCGACGCCGCCCCCTTCGCGTATCAATGGCAGATGATAATTGGATCTTTAAATCACGTCTTCACTTTTCTTAATTTATTTCAGTTTCGGTGGTGTGAACGTAATAAGTGGACAGAAAGTGGCGACCGATAAGACCCTTAATTAAATTTACAATATCAAAAGGCTTTGAGAGCCAAACTTGAGCCAAGAGATTCATTTGACCACACACCCAAATAATTGCTTACACAGCCATTGTATCTAATTAGTTTGTCGTGTTCTACACGTGCCTCAAGCGTACACACCTTATATATCTTGCGAATGGTAGTATCTTCAACTTCTACCTTCATCAGCCTCAAGATGGCCACCATTAGTTTGGCACAGATGCCATACACTGGGATGATGATAGCGATCGAACTTGCCAGACTGAATATTGAAAAGGGCCTATTTTTCAGCCAGTAAAGGATCAAAGCAGTGCAGTCAAGGGGTGAAAGTGACCAGAAAATATCCAGCAGCGCAACAAAGCAAGGTGCACAAAGTCCACAGAACAGAAGCCAACCCCGCGCAGCAGAAATCCAAACGAGTGGGTCGAGTCGTACCGCTTGTGCATCGACCTTGAGGTCTTTCCACTCGAGAAAAGAGCACATCTTTGGCTTCCTGGCAAGGATGGTTGTGACCAGCTCTCGCGTAATCTTCTTCTTCAGCTTGTCCGGGTGTGCCATGTACCACTTCTGCAGCCGCAGTTTGCCTTGGCGGCTGAACAGGAGCATAAACTGCATCTGGGGCAACGGAAGGAGACGAAGTCAAGAGCAGCTTAATAATGACGTCTCTCTTGGCACCATGGTAGACAACACGAGGGCTCACATAAAACCTGCAATGGCAGCCTGACTACGCTACAATAACCACTGACAACACAAGAAGCGGGGAGGTCACTAGTACGCGGTCACCTCGTTTTTGCCCAGCCAATGAGATTGTGGCATTCTGCCGATAAGAATGCCGAGAGAATGAATTACGAAGCAAGGAGAGCTAACATAATAAACCCGCATTCCTTAAGCTGTCAGTGACGAAACTTTACACGTGCACCAGATTAGAGCCGCCATTACCGACCTCTTGTCTCACTGAGTGCGTGATACACTAAAGCAGGTGTTGACAAGCCTCCACGAAGGCCTAGGATGGGGAGAAGGACACAGTAGAATCTAAAGTGGCAATAACTTGTCCTGCTTTGGTAATGATGAAGTGAACGAAATGGGAGGAAACAAAAACTGAAGCTTGGTTATGGCAGCACCCATGTACTGCTGCTGCAAAGCGTCAATACTAATCCGGGTTCTGTAAAACCACAAAGGTCGTATTACCACCAGCACACATTGACTAGGCAATCTTTAGTCTTATGCTTCAAGATGCGGGAGCAATAACGGGGATGATTGCAAAGAGAGATGGTGAGGGAAAGAAAAAAGAAAAACAAAGCAGGGAAGGAGATGTAGAAGGGTCATGAATTTTTCCCTTTTGTGGGGTTTACTTAGACTTTGCTCGCTGCACCCGATACATTCCTTTCACCCCAACATGACAGTGTGGGGGAAGCTACATGTTCATTCAACCAGTCACACGTCTGTTTTTTGCTATGTGGTCACAGTCCCACTTATACCTACGTGCAGAAAGCGGGGTCAGGTAATGTAGGGAAGGCTGTTGATTGGTTACGGCGAGCATGTACTGTCATCTCAGAGATGAACAAAGTATAGCCTCTAATATTTAGACTGGTTAGCTCATTGTTCCTCTGGTTAGCATACTGTCGGGTCAGCTCGTAATTCAAGGAGGTAAACACGATAGTGAGTGCATGAATAATTACATATAGAACACAATGCCACAAATTATTTAATGGTACCTAGTACAACCAAGGACAGCCCTAGCGGAGGGCGACCTGGATGGTCGCCCAGGGCGCCATCAAGAGGGGGCGCTGCAAACCCCCCTTTTGAATCTTTTTTTTTTTTTGCTTTTTAATATTTTTTAACATAGCACCCGTTCATTTTTGGAACGCGGTTCTTCGTCTGGAAAAACACTCGTGTTGGGCCACTACTCGCCATGATTACTAACAATGTGATCTGATATCTAGTAGATAGGGGCACATAAAAAAGGAGGGGGGTGCCACGGCTGAAGTTTGCCCAGGGCGCTTGATGGTGAAGGGGCGACCCTGAGTGCAACTAAAATGGCGAAAGAGTGAATGATAGCTTAGGCAAAACTTTGGATGCTGCTATATTTTTATGAGACTGAGCAGTACAACCAGACCCTTTTTTCTTTTTTTAGACGTAAGGTTATGGCAAGAGCATCCCAAGATGATACAAGGTTTAGAGCAAGCACGACCTGTCCCCGACAGATAACACACAACCAGTGCAAGAATTTAATCAAAAATGACACTGGTTTTCATGAAACAGGTTACACAGCTGCAGGTGTCCCTAGCTATCTCCCAGCTGGGGAATAAAAATAAAGGAGAGGGCGGTTTGTGACACTTGACCGGCCCCTGGCCTGACATACTGCGACGAGTAAGTGCTTACGAGCGACCACTAATAATAAGTATAATGTTCGCCATATTGCTATTCAAATCTGAATGCACTTTGAAACCATTACGTCACTCATTTACTTTCAAGCGTAATTACAAGAAATCGTGCTCCTCCTTTTTGTGCAATAGCGGACCGGAAAAGGTGTTGCAAGGTGAGCGTGGAACAAACCGTGCGGACGTTCGCTTCAACCCGCACACCGATACAAGGTGTTTATAGAATGGTACGTGGCTATAGACTCGGTAGAAAAGAATCCTATTCGTCTTACCATCTTGCGGCGTTTTCTGGAGAACGAAGTATCAAAATAAAGCAAAATAACATTTAGAAAAGCACCGGTACGGACACCCAACCGAACCTTTACGTCGCCATTTGCAATTTTCGATGATGATCTCACGATGGGGCTTACCGAACCCGCTCGGGGAGCCCCTCATCGCCCTCATCGTACCATTTTCGGTTTCGGCGTGGATCCATCTCATGCAAAATAAAAAGAAATCCTATTGTTTGTTTTGTGAGGTGTTTTCTCCTAAGTAAACTTATAAAAGGAAAGACTGCCCATTCCTTTTTTGTTTCTAAATTTTTGATCGATATGTTGAGAAAGTTTAGGGTGAAGCTCGCCAGCTGAATTTTTTGGATGGGACTTCTCTCCAGGGGTTTCCCCTGGAGTTGAAATTAGGGGGAGGGGGGGGTTAAATATTTAGAGGGGAGTTAGGGGGGGGGGCATTCAGATCATAGGAGTCGTTGCGAATTAAGGGGGTGCCTTCAGAAAAACAAGGAAGTGGTACACTCCCGAAGGGGGGGGGGGGGGGGCAGGGCGGGGGGGGGGAATCACTGCTTCTATTGGAGAGCGAAGTGGAAACTAGCCTAATCGTTACAGTTTATACCATGCTATGAAAATAACCAATACCCCCTCCCCCCCCTCCAAGCGCGAATAAACAGTTTTAATGTAAAAATAGTTTGAACTTAATGTGAGCTAGAAATAACTAAAAACTGAATTCAGTATCAAAATAATTCCTCCAAGTCGGAAACTTATTTCAGATATCTCAAACAGCTTATCACTTCGTCCAGACGCAGCCGATGCTGCAAGCGCGAGCATGTGGCCCTGAACAGTGCTTGCACTGCACGGGCGCGCGTGCTTGGCAGCAGTGGCGTATCAACTTGTTTTTGAGTGGGGCAAACCTTCCCCACCCCACCCTCCCTCCCTCCCTCCCCAGTGCCGGGGGTGCAGTGCCCTTGCTATCCCTTGGGCGCCGCCAGCCAATTGTTTGCCCTGCCCAGTGGCGGCTGTTTCAGAAAGCCGTTCCAAGCCGTTTGCATGAGTGCTTGCGAATGAGACAGAAGAAAGCCACTTGCTGTGGCAGCAGTGCGAGAGTGTCTTGAGAACGTAGTACCCTTGCAAGAAACTTAGGAGCCGAACAGTGTTGAGTTTCGGGAGTCATATCCACGCAAATTTTTTGGGGAATCTTTTTGGATTTCGTGAAAATCTATCACAGCAGATATGAGACATCACTTGGATTGATAGTACAAAATAGTTGACGCCTCGTACTAGATATCCTTTCCTGCAATACTGTATGCACCTTTTACACAAATATCAACGAGCAGAGGTCTCAGTATACCTTGCTAACAACAACAAAAGCTCGGTTCATAAACAGTGAGTGAGTAAGAAACTATTTCTTTAATTCCATAAAATATCGAGTCAACGATGATAATGTGCTGGAAGCATCCCCCGACGATTTACGCTGGGGTAGGGTCGGGTGGAGGTTAGATCGGTAGGAGGATTAATGTAGGGAATACGAGACCTGGGGCCCTATGTTGCGCTTTTTGGACTCCCAGGAGACTAGGGAGAAGGAAGTGACATCAACAACGCTCTTTGGATGTTGATTGGTGGAGTCGCTGATAACGGCATCTGCTAAGATACCGTCATCTGCTAAGATACGTTCATTCACACCTACGTCACTTCCTTCTCCCTAGTCTCCTGGGAGTCCAAAAAGCGCAACATATCACCCAAGGTCTGGGATGCGAGGTGTAAATGTTGGGAAATGGTGTCCTCGCTGTCCCCTTCCTCCCGTATTTCACCGTCGGGCTGCTGGACGGGTATATTTTATATGCGTATGTTCAGTTCAGACTCTTCTAGAAAGGAGAGTACTGCGTACTGCTCCTATATAGCACAGCTTCGGCTCCTGCTTCTACGGCGGAACCTTCCATCGTAGAAAGTTTCGCGCTCGTGATTCCTCCTTCCGGTGTGTGCCACGCGAGGGCCACCAATTTCTCTGTTCAGTAAATGACTGCAACTATAAACAGTAAATAACTGTTAAAAGACTGTAAAAATGTTTAAAATAAATCAACTTGTTTCTGTCACAAGCGTAGAAGCGGATCCAGGGGCGTGAAGCTCGAGAACCAAGCACCTGAGCATGGTCACATTATATTCTCGTGCCTCCGTGCTTCAGGTTTTGGGTGCGCGATTACGAGAAAGAAGAACCATTCGGACCACTCGGTAAGCTATTCAACCCTGACTCACGTTCTCTCTTTGGAACGCACCGTTAACAAACGTTTAGCTTTTCTTATTAAGATGTTTTCTTGACGCAGCCGTATTTCTAACGTCATGTGCGCATTTATAAGCTGTATTCCTCAGTGCACCGTATAAGCGTGCAATAAGTGACACTTTGCGCATTGAAGACGTAAGCACACTCTCTTACAGATTTGATTTCGTACTTAGCAGGCTGCAGGAGTCATAGAGGCTTTTACAGGATTTCAGTGCAATAGCTCAAATAGCTACAGGGACATATTTGTTGCCAGAAACATAATCAAATATGCGACTTAAATTTCGCGAATAAGACAGTATAACACGAAGAATTTTCCGCAAATAAATCGTTATACGGTGATATAGTCTACGCATACATAAATCATCTTACGGTGGTGTAATTTAGGATTAAATCGTCCTTGGGTGTACAGATCGTTTTGCGGTGGTGTAATCTATCGATATACAGGGCAGTGGCGTAGCCAAAAAAAGAAAGGGGATTATGCAACCATTGGCTACGCATTCCTTTTATATACACATGTATTTCGACCTCACTCCTTTCCCTCCCCGTACCCTGAGTCGTCGAGACTTAGGGTACCGGGAGAGTACGGGTGTCCTATCAGCGAAGGGAAGAACTAAACAACCGAATCCGACAGGAGGTGGAAAAGAGCGAGAACGGTATATCCGGGGTGCAAAGTCTTTCCAGCGCTGATCACACACACACAAAAAAAATATCGAGTCACTGGGATGTGGACGCATGCGCGTCGTCTGATATTCTGCGTAGAGAACTTCTGCGTATGCTCAGGACGCTTTCCCCAGCCCAGAGACAAAGATGTGCAATGGCCTATGCAGAGCGAAAGTCGCGTCTGCCTCTTGGGCAGAGGTTGGCGGTGACATCAGAACGCCGAGCTCTGATTGGCTCCGATTGGAAGGATAGTGGGTAGACCTCAAGGCAGCTAGCATTAAAGTCTGCCCGCTATGCTTCCAATCAGAGCCAATCACAGCTCGGCGTTCTGACGTCACTGCAACCCCTGCGCGAGAAAAACAAACTTGCGCTCCGCATTCGTATGCTCCGTAGCGCACGTTTTCTATAGATTGTTCCTATTAGGCAGTTTTAGTAAAGCGTTACCGCAGGTATCGTGGGCACGGTACGGCTCCTGGCGCGCTCTGATTGGAGCATAAGTGCTTCGAAGTCAGAGCACGAGCTCACGGTAGCAATGCTGCTCCGTACGGCTGTCTGCGGTAACGCTATCGGCGATAAAAGCGGAACTTGACCTTTTGTAGCAGGTGCTGTAGCAGGTAAAATATTGGTTTGGAGCAGCTACTGGCGCTTTTGGAGCGGATGCCGCCACTTGTTAGCACATCATTTGAAAATGAAAAACTGATTGCAACGCTAAATGAGTCCATCTATGATAATGATTGAGGATTCCTCTTTTTGATACTTGAGCATATTATTGCCTTTTCTAATAAGAATAGATAGGTCAAAAGGGAATACGGAGCCTTCTTTTTAGAATTATGGCTCAGGTCATAGTAAGTTCCCATTCACATGGGGTATTCAAACATAATTGAAAAAAATTATTCACAGCGAGACACTTCAGTTGGGATAAAGCCTCTCTTTTCCTTTTTACAGAATAGTTTATCCTGTAAAATGGCAGCAAAAACCAACGTATCCGCTAACACGTTTAGCAATAAAAATGCGTCCACCAAGTTTTATGAACCTACCAAACTCAACACTCTACTATCACAACCTGCGCAAAAACACACACACACACACACACGCACACACACACACACAAGAACACACGCACGCACGCACGCACGCACGCGCACGCACACGACACGCACGCACGCGCACACACGCGCACGCACAATTATGAAAGCCTACACTTGTACTTTAAAGGTGGCACTGACTTAACTCGGGTGCTCTTATGATCGACAGCAGCACTGGAACTACCTTGATTACCGCGTTGATTTAAATATAGATCCGTGTTTCTTTTCTCTATTTCTCGGCGCAGCTTTTTAATATCAGAGATCAACCTACAATCACGATCAAAGAAGGTCGACTCGTAATAATACTGGGCATAATTTCCGTGCCCATCGCGCTAATCCATGCACTTCCCCGTCTCAGCTGCTGCTCCTAGCACTCCGGTGCAAAGCGGTGAAGCTCGCCGCGCGCGCGCTGGTGAGAGGTGGTGAAGGTTGACGCGAGTGGTGGTCCGTTGCCGCGGCACGGAGGCACGTGGCAGACGTGACAATCGAGTGATCTCATCGGGACTACAAGTGGCCACCATCCTACTATTTCGCAAAGCTTTGTCGCGATTTTTAGTTCCTGACATCGCCGACATCGTCCGGATATTTGCACGATGTCGGCGATAAACCGGCCGGCGCATCAACCCGACCAGCGCGGTTGACGACGAGAAGTCTCTATACTTCGTTTCACCTCAAGTCAAAGCCCAGCCGACGCTACGAGCCAATGGGACCAATTAAACGGCATCAAAGCGCGACATCGTGATATTCGTGATCTTCCTCTACGCGTTCTTTCATCGCGGCTAAGACGATAAAGTCCAGAGAACGTCCCGTAACTTCCACTCTTAGTACGTGGGTTCGCGGTTGTATATACATGTTCGGATCTTAGACTGTGCTCTGACTTAAGATGAGACAAACTATACAGAGAGTATAGGGACGCTGTGAAACACGTGTTTGTAACATTTTTTCTTTCCTTTGCTCCTACTTGTCTGAATGTGAGGGTCGACCAATATTAAAATATCTTTATTTATTTTTCTCCATCTCGGCCCAGTGTGGCCCAATTCATAACAAAAAAGTACTTTTTTTTGGCGTATGACGTAGCGGATTTTTGTTCGTGGTGCAATTTGGCGCGAGTGGCGCAGCGCTTCCATCACTGCTCTATGCTATGCGGAGAGCAAGTCGTCTCTCCTCGCGCAGGAGTTGCCGTGACGTCAGAACAACGCCGAGCTCTGATTGGCTTTCATCGAAAGGATAGTGGGTAGACCTCAATGCTAGATGCCTTGAGGTCTACCCACTATTTTTGCTTCAATCAGCCCATAAGATCTCGGCGTTCTGACATCATCGCAACCCCTGTGCAAGAAGCAGACAAACTTGCGCTCCGCATACTCAGTTTCACAGTAAGTCAGACCCCAGCTAACTCTACTATCCGATTTAACCAATCAAGCAGCGTAAAAAAAGTGCATCGTCACGGCGATCGGTTTTTTTTTCCTTGGGGGAGGGGGGCGTGTATGTTGTTACCAGTTTATCCAATCACGCAATTAAAAAAACGCAGGATCGCGGCGCAATTACAAAGCGCGATTGGTTTAGTCGGTGATGGAAAAGACACAAAGGCGATGAGCGCCGTGGGCGCTGCTGCACGACTCTACCGTCGAAATCGTGGTGCCCATCGTCCGCTTCTTCGCGCAGCAAACCGCAAAATGAGCGACGCACAGCCTCCGGCCTCGGAGGACCCGGCCACGTCGTCGCTGACGACGTCCGCTGCAGCGGTGGCCGTCGAGAACGAGGTTCCTGCCGCGTACTTCTTCTCGTGCTCGGACTTGTCCTTCTGCGCCTTCTGCATGCTCTTCGTGGTGGCCCTCAGCTTGTCCTTCGCCTTCGGTATCTCGTACGTGCAAGGTACCGCACTTCTTCCAAATGTAAAACTATACGCTGTTCTGCAGGCATTTGGCGTGTCGATGCTGTCCAGATGACCGAGACAAGGTGCGAGGGCTCCCGTCCCGGATGCGCATTCGGAAAAAATAAACTTGTAGATCGAGTCAACGAGCCAAATTTCGGCTCTGATCGGCGCGTTTTCATGAACGTCGCATGCCTGCATGCATGGTTTACGAGGGGAGGCCGAAATTGGCCTGTTGACTTCAGATGCTTTTCCAAATACGTGTGATAGGCTGTTTGAATGTGCCTCGATCGACGCCTTGAGTTTGAACGGTTAGCCGTCGTATGAACGTACTTAAAGGGGCGGTTCACCAATATTAAGTTGGAATGTTTTAAGTGAAACGTTCTTTGGCTAGGTGTCTGGTATTTCGTGATGCCCAGATAAAAGTGTGGCCGCGAGACTCGATACTCATTGGTTTTGAGAGAGAGAGAGAGAGAGAGTGAGTGTGTGTGTGTGGGGGGGGGGGGGGGGGGAGAGGCCATTGCAGTACAAAAGCGTTTGCACCAGGTGGAAATCGAACCCAGACTACATGGCTCATTAAGCGAGTGTCTTTACAGCATGTCACGACACATTTTTTTTTGTAGTGTGTGCGTGTATGTCACGGCACATCGCCGTGAGCGAAGGTGCTATCTGGCAGGAAAGCCCTGCGGGGCATCTCCTCTGCGTCCGGCAGATAGCAACTTGACACCCTGTCACACGTTTTAAAGGGGTGATGCAACGATTTTTGTACTTTGCGAAAATGCCGCTTAGAACGGATCCCTGACGTTAATGACCTGTAAAACAACCGTTCGTTTTTCACCACACGCAATCGAAGTCACAATAAAAAATTAAAGAAAAACGAGCAGCGTTCACCCTCTCAACTCGCAGCCAGAACAAGCGGCCACGTGATCTTGAGCCGAATATATGCCGCCAATGTTGATCATAGCCACGCGCTGGAATTGGCAAGGCAACAGGACACGCGGTGAGTTCCAGATATTGTTAGGGTTCGGCCATCGTCGTCATTACCGCGATTGGACCCGAATGTCTGTCGAGCTATCGATTATCACAAGCCCAAATCGAGTGCTCACGCAATGCTCGGGTCCAATCTATGAGCCGCATTCAAATCTCGTCACTGGGCTGTACTGCGACCGCGCGGCTACGTCATCAAGGTTTGCGAAGGAGAGATTGTATGAAAACGCTCGTTTTTGTGTTTGAAAATGCACCGCAACAAAGAGTTACTTGGCCAGTGGCGTTGCGTGCGAGTATCCTTGAGCCCCACAAGTGCCAGTAAGCTCGTGTAAAGTGAAAAACATTCCAACTGAATATCGTTGCACCGCCCCTTTAACGTGAAGCGTTCTTTGGTTAGGCGTTCGGCAATTCGTGAAGCCTGATTGAAAGCGTGGCCGCGAAGCTCGACGCTGATTGGTTGACGGGTGGGAGAAGAGGAGTGAGGTGCTCGACGCTGATTCGTTAACGGGGAGGCCATGTGACCAGAGGAGTAGGCGAGGAGGAGCTCGACCACCTGTGCGCACTGAGGGAGAGGAGCTCGAGAGTATGGAAAGGCCTGGAAGATCGCCAGGTTTATCAGCCCAATTAGCGATAGCATTGCTTCATTCTAGAAAGAACTATCAAGTGTATACATGGTACGCGTTAAACAATCTGATGAAGAGCGCCGTGAACGTAGGCGTCTGGCGTCTGGAAACTCAGGCTGCATTCACACTGGCGTTCGAATGGCAACCGCGAAGCGGAATTGGCTCGTTTTCATCCTCAACTGCACGTGAATTTGTATTGCATTTTTAAACAACTGCGTTCGCAAACCGCTTTGCGGATGCGGTTGAGTCACCAGTGTGAATGCGGCGTTAGAGTACCGCTGAACGTTTGTGATGCTAGAACATTTCACGTATGCAACACAATCGTCTAGCAATTTTCCATACATTTTCTTTCCTCTTTACAAGTGCTTACTGTCACTATGGGATTCAAGTATACGCGCACGCGACGCCATTGACCAGGACACATCTTTGTTGAGGTGTAATTTCAGGAATAAAGTCCCCCAGTGACGATATTTGAATGCAGCTTATAGATTGGACCCGATCATTGTGTGAGCACTCAATTTGGGCACGCGATAATCAATAGCTTGACAAGCATTCTGGTAGTGTCTCGTGCCCAATCGCTTCAATGACGACAATAGCCGAATCCTAACGATGTCTGGAACTCAGCGCGTGCCGTGTGCTTTGCCATAGCCTCCTCTATACTGACAAAGCCTGGCAGATCGCCACGAGAAGCGGCCACCGAAATTGAA